>CANXYC010338540.1:0-104831 GCA_948193065.1 Aleurites moluccanus | reverse complement strand
AGCAGTTTGGAGAACCTGAAATCCCTTAGAGGACTCTGGAAGGGTCTTCTTTGCCCTAGTGAGGAAAGCTGGAGGAAGGATATCATCTACCACAGCACGAGCAATGAATAAAGCAAGGATGTCAACTGCATCTAGTATGTCAACTGCAAGATCATCAGCAGACTCTAGAAGCATGACAAACCCATCCCTAATCTGGGATGGGCTGATGACATCAGCATACAGTGCAGATAGAAGAACAGAAGCCATTTCCTTCTCTTTATCATGCCTGTCCATGGCCATGGAAACAAGCCGCTTAATAAAATAAGGATGATATTCGCTTGAGCCAAGTTCTCTGAGGTCAGATGCTGCCACTTCCACATCACCAGTACTGAAGTACTCCTCTATAATAGATACAACAGCCTTCTTGTACTCATCTAAAGGGTCTGAGATAGTTGCCCCAACAAGCTGATAAGGCTCCTGTTCAAGGTAGAGGAAAGCAATATAAAATTGATAATTGAACTATTACAAAATAGTGTTTATAAGTGAAATAAAAAGGCAGATAGGGAGACACACAATGCAGGAGTAAGTTGTAAGCATAAGCATTGCTCACAGCAACAGACAATACTCTTTGGACCCAATAGTTTATGTCAAAACCAATAATAGAAAGGACAAATCAGATTGCAAAAAATTGCGATTACCTCTCCACTATCATAGTTAGGATCATTCCGATCAATATGGGATTCACCATCGGTATCAAGCAATTTCCCCCATGTACCCTTACCACCACCACCATCTGCCACCATTAATTAAAGAGGTCAATTAATCTGGAAGCTTAATTTCAAATGCATTCCTACAAACATAAGCTCAAACAACACAAAGTATGAATAAGGAATGGAATTCAGCATTAAATCACCAATATGCAATCAACCACTCGGAGAAATAGAGAGAATCTACCAACCAAACAAGTTTGGAAGACCATATGGTACCAGGATTAGTTAACAGAAGCAATGGATGGAGGCTTCATGCAGTATGAATCCTAACTCCTAAGGTTAGGAGGCAGGGGACAAAGCAAAAAACAATATTATGCATGCTCCACTTAACTATTTTGGCAGTTATTTATTACAAAAGACCACCATTTTCCTCATTCATCTTCTTACAACCCTATGTGTTCATTGGCAAAGGAAATCAGTAATTTTATTGGGACAAAACATTAACCAAGCATTCTTTCAATGCTCAATGTAAGAAATCCTAAATAATTTAGCTAGTTATTGGGCACTGAAAAAGTAGCACGATTAAACCCTTGTGAAGTGTCCACGCTAATAAAACAAATTCTATTAGATATTCTCAGTAGCTGTAGATAATTGATTCCAGGACTGCAAAAGCCAGTAAAGATGTAGTGGGAAGAATATTTGAGTTATTAAAACTGAAAAAAGAAAAGGAGAACCTGAATAATGCACAAAACAGCAATATCTTTTCTTCACTAAAATGAATATGAAAACACTCAAAGCATCACATAAAGCACAATGAAAAACTAGAGGAAGAAACCATGCAAATAAAAGAAATTTTAAAAAAATCATGCAAATATACCAAGTAATTCTTGAAATTTTTTTCTTTCCTTAGTTCAAAAAATGGGAAAATGTAATGAATGACATATAGCACAAAAAGAACTATTAATGGGAAAAAACATTTATGGGTCTGCAGCAGCTGGTCCAATCCTACCTTTATAACACTCAGAATTTCCTATCACCGGATTTGGTACAAATTCTACTAAATTTACTTCAAATGACAAACAGAATATAATACTCAAATAACCAACGCAACTTGGATATTCATACATGAATAATTTTCCAAACATATCCATCTGAGATTAATTCTACCAGCTTTAGTTAGAGTGAGAATTTTGTTGTTTTTATTAAGAGAATAACTGGCTGATGCAATAAAATATAGTAATGAAAAGAGAAATGATCGTGATCATCCTTCATTAGCAATACATGCCAGCCTGTTACTGGTACTACTAATGAGTGCCCTACAATCATGCACAATAAAATGCAAGCAAACTCGTAGAATAACATGCATTTTAGTCTTCCAGATGCCAAATGAAAGCCAAAATGTTCCTACTATGGAAAGAATGCACAAGAAGGCAACCTCTTTCTGTCTTTCAAAAGCCACAACCTCTATTTCATAATTTCAAAAATATAAATTGAGAACCATAATCAATTATCAATACCAGCAACCACAAATTATTTATGGCCTAAATCCATAAATTGATGCAACAAAAAACCGAAGAGATGCCAAGGTTGAGTGCTGAAGATCAGACTGTTGCTAAAATGTGAATAATTCAGAGCTACACTGATCAAATAAGGCAAAGACATTTCGCTTAATTGGCAGCTTACATATGATGGATGCTTTGATGTCTTATAAAACTATGCCTACGTGAAAAATAAAAGAGCTCATCTCTTTAGCAATGAGCTGGGATTATTGCCTATTTAAATACCATATATGATGTCTTCTGATGGATGCAGGAATAAAATGGCTTCCATAATGTATATAGAAGGGACATCATTGTAACTTGCTATATCTTAATGGAGATTCCGTGATGGATAAATTTAGTTAATATCAATATCCTTAACTAAACAATTATAATAAAGCCTCGAATTAATGCCACAAGCCATATTGTAATGATTAATCTAAGATATTCTTAAACAACTAGGCCATTGAACTAAGTGATTTCCAACCATATAAATTTCATACATTCATCATCAAACTACCTAGACCTCCTACTGTATCCTATCTTTTCTTTTCTTTTCTTTTTCCTTATTTGTCGCATAAGGCATATCCTACTTTGGTTTGAAAGGTAGAAATCTATTTAAACCATCCCCCAAGCAATATATTTATCTCATGTATTGTCCCACATACATTAAGCACAGGCAATTAACTAAAGCCAAATGGTAAGGTTTCTAATTAATTAAAAGTAAAACACCAAGATTGAACAGAATCACAAAGTTAACTGATATCAATCAAAAGAAATAGCAAAATGTGATCAAGATGGTGAATCAACCAAATGATTTAGATCAAGCAGCATACACCAAGCTATTGAATGCAAAAAGACTACTGTCCCAATTTGTATACTAACAAATAATAAATAAGAGCGAGCCACCGCAACCAGTTACTATCTGTGAAAAGATGTTTAATCTAGCTTATACTCATGATACATATAAACAACCAAACATACTCACCCTTCTTCACACGCACCAACTTGCCAGAGTGTGACCTTCGCACATGCCTCACTACAATCCCAGCAGTAAATGCCTTTCCAGAAGCAGGAACTTTTAACTGATGCTCAGAAAGCAACATTGATGGGGATTTCGGGGAGGATGACAAATTCTTTGGGGATGATGACAAGTTCTCCACATTAAGACTAGCTATTTTCAACATTTCCCTCTGCTCATCCGTCAGAAATCCCTCACTAGACGCCATTTGCACTTTGCCAATCCTCTACAGTCACTAAATATAAAATAGAAAGAGAAAAGAAAAGAAAAAATAAAAATTATCAGGTCATAGAAGAGTCTTCATAATGAATTATAAATGTAGGAGAAAGTGCCAGCACGTGCAGGAATAAAAGTTTACTTGAACTAAAAAGAAAAGCAAGACTGAGACAACTATAGCTCCCAGTAATATCATCTAATAAGCATAAAAGTCACTATCTGATAGCAAATTGTTCAGGTAAAGTCACTATGTTTTATGAAATATCAAAAAATGTGAAAACCTAAGATTCAAAAGTTCTTTTCCCTCTACGCAGCAACCAAACATATCACTAAAATAGGAGAAAGAGAGAACCTGTACGTGAACGAGAATATAGTTGAGGAGGATTCAATAGAAAAACCCGAATCCAACACTCCTGTGCTTGGCCCGGATCTCGAGCCAAGAACAAGAGAAGCAACAGGATCTCCAAAACGGAGCCTCCAATCCAAAACCGAAATGAATAAAGAACAGAAGAGGAAGTGTAGGATTGAATCTGAAAACCGTAGATCAAAAGAAGCTCCTGTCCGGTGAGAACCGTGGATCCCGAATTCAGGTATTGTGTGTGTGTGAATGGGCCTGTAAGTGTCTCTATCTGTTGAGGAGGAGGAATAAAAAGAAGAGAGAGAGAGATGGATGAGAACGAAAAAGGAGAGAAGAAAGTATTTATAGGGAGGCTACGGTTACAGATACACATCAAGAGGAGGTTTTGGGTATATTATCGCTCTGAGTGTCCACGTGGCATAGGCGTCACCGGCTGTGCCTGTCTTTTGCTTCCACCCGGCATAGTGGCAACGGATTAAGCCAAAAACACATCAATTCTTATTATATAGATTTTTTAGAGAAAAAAATTTTATAAAATTTTTTAAAAATCAGAATTTTTTTATAATAAAAAATAAAAATTAAATGGATTAAAAAAATAATATAAATATAATAATTTAAGTTTAATATATTTTTAAGATATATTTTTAGATCTATTTAATTTTTATTTTATATAAAAAAAATATATTATTAAATTCATTATAAAAAATCTATAATATTATGATTTTAAGAAATTTTATAAATAATTTTTAAATTTTAAAAAATTTACATAATAAAAACTAATATATTTTTGACATATCAACGACTCAATCCAGTCCCAACCTGTTTAGGGTTTTGTTTCTCTCTTTCGATGAGGTTAATTACCAAGATATCTTCTTTTTGTTTTTGTTTTTATTTTTATTTTTGTTTTTGTTTGGATAAATAGTAGCAGGAGGATGGGAATGGGATGCGTCTGCAAATGAGAAAGGCTAATTAATGCTTCTTGCATGGCAAGCCAGAAAATTGGAAGCATAATTAGTAAGGATTAAAGGAACAATTCTGTTAAATGTTATAAGCTACGTTTTAGGAGGAAGTTAAGAAATTTTATAATTTTTGAAATGTTTAGGTAAAAAAAAAAAATTAGATTATTTTTACTATTTAACGCAAATTTTAATTTTAACAAAATTGATTATTTTAATAAAACGTTAGTTTTTATCCAAACACCCCCGTTGTTTTGTTTGAAATTTTATAATCGCCGGATTTCTAATTGATAAATTTTTTTTAGGTAAATTATATTCATGACGTTTTACAAAAAGAAAAAAAAAAAGGGTCTAAGCTCAGTTTTATCCCATTTTGAGGAAAGGATAAATTTATACACTGAACAATTTTAGTATAATTGCAAATAAAGAAAATTATCGTTTAGATGCTGGCTAATAATAAATACATGATTAATTTTTTTTGCCATAAAATTTGTTCAAGATATTAAAACATAGGTTCGACCCTTTTTTTTTTTTATATGAAAACATAGGAAATCATTGTAGGAAACTCTCTGTCTTGACATATAACGCATTAAATTAATTATACATTATAATTTTAAAATATTTTTATTTTATTTCATTTTACGGTTTAAATTAATTGTTGAGCTCCAAAATTTAAGGTTATAATGATTTTTTAGTGTTTTGATTTTTGCTCCTTACTTAAATTTTTGGCATTTTTTTTGTTTTGTTCGTAAATAATAATATATCTGCTAGTGTAATTTA
This sequence comes from Aleurites moluccanus, assembly GCA_948193065.1. Lineage (NCBI taxonomy): Eukaryota > Viridiplantae > Streptophyta > Magnoliopsida > Malpighiales > Euphorbiaceae > Aleurites > Aleurites moluccanus. Next base: position 99,273 of record CANXYC010338540.1, on the reverse strand, counting down.
TAAAGCTTACCGAATTTGGTCCCATCAATCGTATTTATTCTTGAATTTAGTGTTAAAGAATGCAATCTTTTTCATCATCACATAAAACTGATGACAAAGTGCTAAATTAAGTAAATATAATAGAAAGCGTTCCATAATGAAGGTATACACAAATCAACAAAATGACAATATGCTGTGAGGTGGGCTTGCTTATAAAAATCACAAAAAAAATTATACTTTTTTTAGGGCAAAAAAAATTAATTATATATTCCAAAATAATTAATAATACTAAAACTTTAGAAAATCAAGATATATTTTTGTGCAATTTGACTGTAAATTAATAAAATTATATATATGTTAAAGATTTTTTGATATACAAAATGGTTCTAGAAAGATAAAGGAGTCAGTGTTAGTTTAATAATGGCCATCTACTTTTTTTCAATCATTATTGAGGAAATTAATAAAAAAATAATAATTAGCCTGACAAAGCAAGTTAAATTCATACACGAAGCCCATACTGGTATCAATGTTGAAGACAATTTATAAGGTCTCCTACATCAGCGACAGACTGAAAATATGCATGTACCATATACATGAGTGCTGTTGCCATTAACAAAAAGAAACTTGTGAAACAATTATTCAAATTCAGAGATCCCAAATAAAAAAAGAAAAGTAGATGAAGGCATAGCAAAAACTATGAGCTAATTACTTCATATATATATATGGTCGTACTAAGATATAATGGAATATGAGCCAGGAACTAGTATTAGTATATCAGCAACCAGCCCAGTCATCCCCTACACCATACGGAATAGGGACTATGATTCTAATGCATCCCCTTCTCTATTTTCATTTAACAATTAAGACAGCAAATTGATCAACCAATTATCAAACTTTAACCACTGATACAGACAACGATATTAACACATGTAGAAACAAAATTGGACGTTCATACAGTTCATTCTAATAGCACAAAAATTTTTACTGCAAGGATTCAGCAAAAAATGAAAATTCTGTATGCACTGAAATATGGACAGAGTATTACCAGTGGCATTATCTGGATATCTGGAAACATCCACAGTAACCAAATACCTTGTAATGTTTCATAAAGATGAGAATACTCTGGTGAAATTTTTCATTATAGGCATGTTCATGTGGTCAGCTGAATTTTCCATCTTCTTTTTGGTAGCTGAGAGCATGCCTTCATGCAATAGAAACATTGCACCTCTGGAAAACAAGTTGTTACATGAGGGGCAGATAGATAAGGACTGCAGAAAGCCAATATAGGTCAAATGAGCTTTCTCATCTTATAGAGCTCCAAAAAAAAGCATAATCAGTGTCCATCACGATTCATGAGCATTATTATGCATTCTTGGATGTCTTTTCTTGTGCTTCCAGAACTCATCTTTCTTTCCTTTTTTCTTAACTTTCAACAAACCCGCTTGGCTATTAACTATACCAAGTATAGCACTCCTGTCCCTCCTGTTCTTTATTTTGGCTTTTACATCCAGTATTGCCCTAAGCTTTTGATAAGACTTGGAATCTGGCACTTGCCCGCTTTTCACCATCTTCTTGTGATAGAAGAATGCTCTCCTGAAATCACGAACACGGATATATGCATAGATCATAGTCAAGTAAGTAATAGAATCGGGTTTTAGATCCAGTGTCGCCATTTCTTTCAATAGCTGTGGCAACTTTGAGTGTTGCCCTCCCCGTCCATATGCATTCATCAGCATATTATATGTCATAACTGTTGGCTGCAGGCCCAACTTCCCAAATTCAAATATTACGTCCCTTGCTTCCATGTAGTGACCTTGTTTAGCAAACCCATCAAGAAGAATGTTGAATGTCACTCTTGTCCCTTCAACTTTTTCTCTTATCATCAGTTTCCAAATTTTCATCATCATTTGGGTGTCACCAGCACGCCTAAATGCATCTAGTAGAGCTGTGTAGGTTTCTATAGATGGTTTGATTCCTTCCTTCTGCATATTCTCAAATGCAATGTAAGCTTTCTCATGCCAACCACTGATTGAATAAGCATGGATGAGAGCTGTATAAGAATGTGAAGTAGGTTTTATACCAACTTTCTTCATTCTCAAGAATGCATCTGCAGCCATGTCACTCATTTTCTTCTGCCTCCCATATGCACTTATTAGACATGTATATGATTTGACATCAGGCTCCAATCCTGCATCCTGCATTTCTAGCAGCAATTTCTCAACTATCTGTGGCTGCATTCTTCTGCCGTATGCATCCATAAGAATGTTAAATGTAGCAGATGTAGGCTTAAGGCCTTTGCCTTTCATCTCAGCAAAGAGACCTTCAACTTCTTCAATTTGGTTGGATTTACTATAAGCATCCATTAATGTGTTATACACGACAGTATTTGAAGAGATCCCTTTCATTGCCATTTCTACTTGGATAATTAGTGCTTCATTCTTCAGTCCCTCATCACAGAATGATTTTATCATAGCACCCAGGACTTCTGTACTCCATTTAACTCCTTTCCTATTCATTTTCTCAAAGAACTCCCAAGCCTCTTTTGCACTACGGCCATCTTTCCTCATGATTGTAATCATTATAGAACATGTCACATGGTCTGGAGAGATATTGTTTACTTCCATGGCTTCATACACCTGACAAGCATCATCAAACCTGATATATGCAAGTAGGCATCAATAATGAACTGAGCTCCCACAAGGAAATGAATTGAAATTACATATTCCACTAGGCAAAACTAGATGAAGAATCATGACAGCAACATATAAGCTTTGATACAAGAAAGATTAAAGAACAATAAGCTGCACAAATAATTGATCCCAAGCAAATTCCTAGAGGTATCTGGAAAAGAAAGACAAATGCAGTCTTTTGATCATTATCATAAAACTTGTCACTAGGAATAACTCTTCCAAAAAAATGGCCAAATTGACTACTGAAGCACGAGACAACATATCTTTGTTATTGTGTTATCAGCAACACAGTCGTTAAAGAATTCAAACAACCCGATATGCATTTTACACAATATCCAAATTAGGTCTTAGCAATTATAAGGTAGTAAAATACTGCCAACAAGAAACAATTGCATTTTTCTTCTGCAAGCTCATCAATGAAGGAAGGAAAGTTTTACAAATAAGATTTACTAAGTTACTGTAACACCAAAAAAAAAATTTGAAAATGCATCATGCTTAGACCCAGGACATCCGAAAAGAATATTAAGCTATTAGACAAATGGCAGATTACCATAAATGCATACAGGAAGAAGAATGAACTGGATAGGCATCATAAGGAACTAAATTAATAGCAAAGTGTGAAGAGTGTGGTACCTTCTGCAATAAAGAAGGCCAGAAATAGCAGCATTGTAAACATGGACATTTCTAAACTCCTTAATCTGTGGTAGGTTCCTAAACAGAATCATCAAGTTATCACCCATTCCCGCCCTTCCCAATATTGGAAACAGAACAGTACAAGCACGAGGCGTAAGAAGAGATGGTTCCTGCAATCGCATCCACTCAAAGAAATATAAGCAACAGGTGATCATACCCTCCTCTCCCATCAGCCCCAAAATCTCCACACACTCTGCTGCAGTAATCCTCCCTTGATAAGCACCCAATTGCTCTCCCAATGTAGTATTCTCTGGTAAGTCCCTTGCAACTTGAATTACTTCCCCCACAATCCCCTCGGGCAACGAAGTTGAATCCAGAACTGGTGTGAAAACGTTTTCAATGTCAGGTTCAGTATCGGAGTCGAAGTCAGGGGCAAGACGCCACAGAGTGCGGCGATTTCTCTGGAGGGAGAATTTGCCTTCGCGGGGAGGGTCTTGGGTTGAAGTGCGGGACTTGAAGAATCTAACGATTGGGTCTGTAAGGTTCTCGTCATCTTCGTCATCTTGTTGTTGATGAATTTGTTGTTTGGTTTCTTCTTCTTCTTTTTCTAAGTAAGGGAGAAAAATGGAAGGTGAAGAGGAAGGAAGTGGAGTGGATTGAGCAGCGAACAGAGAAAATGATGACCTCGAGTGTTTAGAGCAAACAAAGAGCTTTGGTTTTGGTTTTGAAAATTTTGGATTTTGACAGAAATGGTTTGGCAGCAAGTGTCTAAGACTAAGAGTAGCCATGGCTTTTGCCTTCTGGATTGAATTGCTGCTTCATCTCCCCCATAAGCGTGTAGGTAGGCTTGCAGCCACCCGAAAACGATGCCGTTTGGGCTTCATACATATTTGATATTTCTATTTTTGGTTTCAAAGATTTGCTTTACATAATATATAGTTTCTATAGAATTTTCCAATACTACGCCAAGCCCGTAATAGCAAAGGAAGACAAAATTATCAGTTTTATTATATTCATCAATTTTTATTTTTTATTTTTAGTATTTCAAGTAGAAAGATGTATTACCACTATACTTAGATTACCACTGTATTATACTTAAATATTGAGAGAAATATGATCACCATAGTTGAATTACCACTATAATAACATGCATCACCACTGTATTGCAAATGCCATGGTAATTAATCATCCTAGGAATAGTAATAAATTTTGGGAATAGCTTCCATATGTGGATCACAACCTACTGACAATGGACACCATACAAGTAAATAATCAAATATATATTGCTCTGCTCGCCCAGGTCCAAATTCCAAAGAATATCATGGTCAAAACAATCGTAAGCCAACTCCTGAAACACCTATAACAAACATTGCCCGTGTCAAGTACAAGCAAATATCAACCAGAGTCAATTAATGCCCATGGACAAGTAAAATTGAGCACTTCACTGCATTCACAACACCAATCTCAACTCTAAAACAAGAATTTGAAAGAATATATTGTCCTCAATCCAACTACAACATTCAACACTTTTCACGGCAAGGAAATTGCTGTAAAGCTTCCTTTTATGTATGAAGTAGTAGAGAGCATCACTTTGGTAGTCAAATCACTTAACTATTAAACCATGTTGGGCCTCTGTGGAAGTAGAAGATTGTAGAACTTATCATGCAAGAAGAAATTCTTTCCCTTGCTATCAACAGCCTTTTTCCATCCACACCATCCACCATTTATAATTTTCTTGTGCTCATCATTGCCGGTATAATGAGGATCAAGGATTAAAAATGCACAATCTCCACTCCCTTCATTGTAATCAACTCCCAAAAGGGTATAGGCAAGAACACCACCACCTGTGTTCACGTAAGCCCAGTCAGAGACTCATGATTTTGTTATTCTGTTACTATTTTTATCCTTCTCCTGTCTAAAACATTATATAAAATCTGAGGCATGTTGTAGAAATGTGCAACAGTACCATTTTAAGTTGGTTTACCATTAAGACAAGCAGCATTTAATGGAAAATAATTGAAGAAAAATGCACATAAATAAATCCAACTTACCAATCATAATAGGTGTTCCTTGATTCTCAAAGTGCAAGGCCAGCTCCCTACATTTTTCCGGAAGCTCAGCTCCTGATCTAACATTTATGATTTTGCAAGTTACCTATCATATAAAGCAACCTATTGTATCAAATCCATTTACAGAAATTGGGCATTTCCTTTATATTCTATGCATACTTCAAATAGTTTAAAAAATTTTGACTAGAATCTAGAAATTCCCAATATTAATTCATCAGGAAGGATACAATGAAACCAAATGGCACACTTACACCCAGAAGTTTATCCAAAACAAAGCTCAACTCAATGGCACCAATCCAGTCACTAGAGCCAATAAAAGAAGGATCCTTATCACCAATCTCCACCAGTGATTGCTGTATCTCCCTACAGACAATTATTGGTATTGATACCAGAAATAAAGCCTTCAATTATATGATATTCGTTATTTCCTTTTCAGATCAATGGAAAAACAGTACTCTTGGATAGCACAAATAACAGAAACTCTGTTAGATTCAGTGGTGATTTTTCATACCTATGGGAAGGCACTTCAATGGAAGTATAATGCTGGAGTCTGAACCATGAGATGATAGTCTGTAAAGAGCGATAAGCACAACCCCAGCCCTAACAATCCATACATAAATGACATTCCAAGTTAGAACAGCAAGGGTAAAAGATGGTCAATGATAGAAGAAATTTTCTGTTGCACTGTATGACCTTGAAACATAACATAATTGTATTCTTAAATACCAGTAAAATGCTGATATTCTTTAATAGAATATCAAACTTATGATTAGAACAATAAATGAGAATCTAATAGGACAAGAAGTCAAGATCAAAAAGCATAAGAAAAAACTGTGTGATAAAGGTAGAAACAAGCCAAACATGGTAAAAACACCACCATACCATTGAAATCTAGTCGCCCTTTTTCAACCATTAAATGCAAGTTTACCAAGATATAGCATACTAGAAAAGGGATGTACAACGCAGAAACAGGATGTATGCTTCTCTATGAGCCTTAAGCTCTACCTTCACAATAGCATACCATGTGTTGCAATGAAAGAGTAATTACTAATCATTTTATGCAACCAAGTTTCCCTGCTAAATATATGACTTCAAGAGATACTATATTTCTAGGAAATGAATCTTAAAAGCCTAAGTATAGACCATTCAAACAGATTCAGTTTAAGATACATAGAGCATGAAGATACCAACTTCAGGTAAAAAAGTTAGTCATATCCACAACTTATCTACTATAATACAGAATAATAATTCCACAAAAATGATTAACTTCATAAATATACCCTAAAACATTGCAATAATTTGTAACAAGAGTTAATTTATTGAACATTAAATGAATCAGCAGTTATCACTAGACGAAAAGATTCTAGATTGAGTGGAAAGTTTCATTACTGAGTCATCAAAGCCATCTTGAAGATAGTGATGGTATTCATAAGAACCTTGAACCAGAGAGACAATGCCTCCTGAGACTGCATGAAGATTAATATTTTAATGAAAATAATAATGAGCTGCAAGACAAAAAGAACAAGTAAATAATGTCAACCACTAACCCCCGCTACTTGGGATCCCAATATGCACATCTTTAAGCAAAGAAAGGCCTGATATGACCGAAAAATAATGTACGAAGTTAGTCCAAAACATACAGAGATATCATGAGAGAGTCAAGAGAAGGAAGATGACATAGTAGATGCCTGCTGCTGTCTAAAGAGATCATTTCCAATTTGAAAAATGAATAGTTACCTTTTCGTCTTGAGTTGCTTGCTGAACCATCATTCACTAAAGAGAAATCTAGTGCATTAGCAACTCTTAGAAGAGGGCGATCAAAAGGTAGCCCCAGCCTCAAGTGTAAGGATCTTCTGACTTCAACTGCAGAGAATAAGTTCCAGTGACCTCAAATACCATGGTAACCAAAATATAAGAAGATACCGAACTACAATATAGATTTCTACCACAATTCTTCTCTGCAGTTCTCCATCCAACAAACTAACTTCTTTTTCTCCATAAACAAGCACACAGAAATACTGATGTCATAAAAATGATAACACATGGGGAAGCTTTGTATTAGCTGCCATATATACTAGTAAATGGCAACTGGCTCCTTTCTTCAACATATTAATCAAGGGGCTAAAATGAAAGTGTATCACCAACTACCTCTCGGATGATGTCAATTACTTGTGTGTTTCAGACAGACTTTAGGTGCACTACTTAAATAGGATTAAAACAGATTCTACAAGGCCAAAATATTTCTTCCCATTATAATAACCACATGCTGGATGAATACTTATATACCTGGCACAGAAAGTCTGGAGTTACTACTGCCTAGTGCTCACCTTGTTTCAATTCTGTCTCACCATAACTGAGTTCATAGATCACAGTTATTGGATGCAAAAGCCCAGGTGGATTAAAGTGATATGAACACAGCTGCAAAAAAAAAATGTACTTATTTTCAGAAAATAAAGAAGCATAAAATCTAATGTCTAGCTACTTATATTGGTGGGGGTAAAAACACTCTTGTACACGATAGATGTGATTATTTTTATGCAAAGACGAGAGAATTTTTGGAATTAATAGAAGAAAACAAACAGTGACAAGGAAATGTAGGCCAGCTCATTTTGGTGATAAAAATGCACAAGTATCTAACATTTCCATATCTTATTGTGCATGGTATCTTTTCTCATTTGAGTTTCAAGAAGTCGCTCCTTTTTAGAAGCATTATCTTATCTGACTTTCTAGGCTTAGCACTCGTTATCCTTGGTACTCTACTATCTAGTATCAAAGGTTTCAAAATACATTAACACCAATTACACTATCTAGATGCATCCTACACTTATTTGCCTGAGAAGCAAGGGCTATATAAAAATCTAGGACTTCATTGCAAGGTTTTGAAGTTTGAACCCAAATAAATCAAAGGCTAAATTTATTCTGTACCATTTACTATCCAAGGGTAGTTATCAGGTAGATGCATTCTATGGGTTGAGGTGGTGTTCTTTCCCTTGCTCTCCCAAAATCAAAAACTTCTGTATCTTAGAGATTTCACTTTTCAGAAGCCAAGGTATATTAGTCAATGCCAGTAGGTCTAAGAAGACACATGATGTACCTCTGAGATAACATACACATGAAAACACAAAGATTGCAGGGTGGAAAGGCAGAAACTGGGGCTTTCCATATGTATAAATGCTTGAAGTTGTGTGGCAAGGGTTTGGATGACCCTGAGGCGAACATGGAATTGTTTAAATTCAGAAGCCAACAGTTGGATACATACAAGCACAAAAAAAAAAAAGTAATAAATAACCATTTGTACCAGTTATATATGCACATTTTGTTAATAGCGGTCTAGCAATAGAAAGACACTTGTACGATTTGATACATCAATGGATTTTCCTTACCTGTGGGTGTTGTGTTAAAAAGTTGGGCAAGATTGCTTTCTTCATTGAATTTAATTGGTCAATTAACCCTGGAATTATCAGTTTTGAAACAGCATCCATCAATGAAAGATCCTTGGATGCATAACTGAGTACATCTAGTTCAAAATCCACTACCAGCAATCTTGCTCCTTCTGAAGCTGCAACAAAAGTTGAATTTCTAATGGCATGAGTTAAGAAATTCATGTCCACTGCGAAATTGTGCAAACAATAACAGCTATCTTTCAAATAATAGACTTTAAATGTTCAAGATTATAGTCTATACCTGGAAAATATTCAGCAATAGGTGCTGTGGATTTTAGGGACTTTTCTGATCTATTAAGCAGAAGTCTAACTTGGATTGTATCTGCATTCTAAGCAGAAAAACTTTAAAAAATGAATAGTATGGAAATTTGTGAGAGTTTCTGATAATAGCAATACAAGACAAACTTCCAATTAAAGATAGAAAAAATTCCAATTAAAGATAGAAACAATCAAATTCCCACATATCTCCAACATGCAAATTATGTCACAAGGAACTACATATGCTTTCTTTTACCTCTGCAGAAATCACTGCTGGTGCAGATTTGCTTTTCAAACAAAAGTCTCTGCATGTTGACATTTTTGCATCAGAATCTTGAGAAGTTTCTTTATTCACAAGCTTGATATCAGAGAGATCTGTACTAAAATCCAACTCTCTACCACGCAGAACAATACATTTAGGTACTTCTGAAGAATCTTTGGTTAATCTCTCTACCACGAATACAACCTGTGGATCTTTGAGTTGGGCAGCAGCTGCTTCAGTGGCACGCAAGTACATCTTCTCTGCATCTGAGAAACCGTAATTGAATTGAACCCAACTCATTTGAGTATTGTCCATGTACTACATATACATCCTAGAAGAACTGACTTATGGCTAGATATAGACACCACTTAAATCTATAAATTCAGTATTAGGCCATGAAATAAAATAAGCCAACAAGAAACTATCAAAAATCATCAGCAACTAGTTTGAAATTAACATTCAACTCAACTCATTAAGTCTTCAATCATAATGCCTTTAAATCACCCATATGATTTCTACCCAGGGTAATATCCTTCTTCAAATCACCATTAGTCCTGTTATTTTCGCCAACCAGTTCAGCACAAGATCTTTCTAGTCCGTCCTCTTGTTCTCAGCTCACTTCATCTTGAAGGAAGGCACTCCTTATTATGTGCACTAATTGATCCGATCAAGTTATTCTCCTTTCTTATACTTCATCCATAAACGTTAACAGGTTTATTTTGTTTTATCACACTTACTGTATTAAGCATATTGCTAAGGGCTCTTTCAGCACTTAATTTAAGTTCTTGAGTTAGTTTTAATGCTTTAGCATGTTGGTTCCATCTTCCATATCAAATGACTAGCAGACACTGCCTCGCAATCATAACACATTTTTGTTCTGAAAAGAAGACGGGTGACGGCATGCCCTTTTATTTCTTCTTTCTCCTCTTATTGATTATTTTAATTTCCTTAAATCTTAAATGCCAATGGCAGTTATACATGCTGAACTAACTAGAGACACAAAGGTAAGCCAAAAACAAAATATAAAGCCTAAAACTCTATGTATATCATGAAATTTAAAAGCACTTATCCACTTACCATCTCCTGTATTCAATATTAACACAACATCAAAACTCACAACTACAAACTTAATACTCAATAAATTGCCTATATATGAACTGCGCCCTTGAGTTAAACTAATACGAAGATAAGCCATCACAGAAAGACTTACCAGGCTGATTGCTTACAGGAATACAAAAAGGCAGCTTAATTGGAAGCCGGCATCGAATCAAACAACCCCTCTCCCAAATATACTTATCACAATGATCTTCATAAATAACAGAAGCAACAGACTCAATGCTCTTAGAATTTACACTTCTTGAAACAAAAAATTGAATGTCACCAACATCTGAATTGACGACTGCTCCAATCATTTCTTGATTCCCCAATTCTATTCCATCAAAAAGAAGTTTCCTCAATTGACGAGCAGAATCAATAGCCTCACGAGCAGTTTTTTCAGAATCAAAGGTTCCAGAAATTAACGCTCCGATCACATCAAATCCTTTCAATAATAGAGTTTGGATATCGTCTGCTCAATTATAACTAAATTTTTCAGTATCTGCTGCATTATATAATAGAAAGAGAGAGCCAAATACAACATTAAATAGTAAAAGTAAGTTCATAATTTTCGCGGGAACCAATCGGTGTTACCTGATTCTTTGTTATAATCTGGGGAGGAAGAGTAATCCCCATTGACGTTGTGGATACACCTGAAGGTGGAGACGATCGTAAAAGGCGGGAAAAATGGGGATCCGATCAGCCATTTGAGCCCCAATTCTTTTCTGGTGATTAGTAACTTAGGGCACAAAACTCTTATGCTTATGCTCTCACTCTCACTGGCCTTCCCCATTGCTTTGCTCCTTTTTCTCTGCTAAAACGACTCTCTTTACTTGGTTTTGATTACTGAGATTAGTCCGTTACTTGCAGCAGGTGTTTGTTGGGTTAATACATTTTGGGCCACATAATTATAGTTCGGAGAGCACAGATTGAGGACTTTGGGGCTCAAAAGATAGATTAAAAGCCCATTGGGACTTTCCTTTCACCGCCTAAACCATAAAATAATAGTTGAGGGTTGGTTGGCTGGTCTTGGACATAATTTATTCAGCTATAGAGTTGCTGGAAACGGAAAGGAACACGATGGCCCAAGCTCCATAGTGCTGGAAAGGCCATAATTTATTATCGATTTAAACATCACTCTAATAATTAATATGTCGTATTTTTTTTTAAATACGACATATATCTAATATATACTAAAAAATTATATTTTTGAAATATAAAATGATAAAAGTGAAGGAATAAAAAAATATTAAAAATAAAAAAAATAAAAAATAAAATAGTATATTTGTGTAATTTTTTCATAATTAATTTATACTTATGAGACAAGCCCAAGCCCATATACAGATTTTTTTTATTATTATTATCATTTTGATTCATTTACTCCTTGCTTGATAAAGAGTACGGAAAAAAATTATACAATTTACTCTACATTAGCTTAATTTCATCACTAATAGCTAACATAAAAATTGAATGATTTTATTTAAATAAAATGAAGTCTAACAATGATATTGAGTAGCTATGAGTTCCCACGAGTTAAATTATTTGAAATTAAGGGGAAAAGAAAAGGCAAAAAAATAAAACTCATGATTAAAGGCATTGGCATAATTGGTTTGGTTTTCACATACCTTATTTCTGGGTTCAGCTTTCCTGAAACTAGCTATCCTGCAAAATAAGATTGAGATACACACAACACTATACTAAATGAATATATAGGTCCTCACTAATTCTCAACAGTGTATCGTTAACTACATGGTGATGGATTGCAGCCTGCAAATAATTGGTAGCTGTCGATACTTCTATCAGTTTGAAATTAACTTCTCACTGAAACTGCTTAAATGAATCATGGCAGAATTGCCAGTAATAAGTTACAAAAATGTTATCACAGTTTCATTTGTAGGCTCAGATGGAGCATTCAATACGCACAAAATTCTACAACATTTTCATATATACAAACAAAAAAAAATATACGAGCATCTTTGACCCTCCTATGCAGCCAGCACGAAATTACTAGTACACTCCTCCCTCTAGAACGTAACTATTTCGCAGAGGCACAGGGAAGAACCCAACCAACTAACGGTAATCTTCTTCGTTGATGCGTCAACTGCCAAGTCTGCAACATTGACACAGTATTCAATGTAACATTCGGAGTAAATGTCAAACATGGTTTTATGACCATCACTATAATGGTTACCAGCTTGGTTGTGTTTCTGACTTCTAAGATATTGGAATCATTAGATATTCAAAGTGTGTGTTTCTTTATGTTTTTGGACAATACGCAAATGATTTTTTGGGGGCATACATACATCTGAAGAAAAGCAATAAAAGGAGAATTCTCCTAATGGGAGAGGTCATATTATTATCAACCATCAGATATCATTTTTTTTTTTTCTTTCTGAACTGGAAAGTAGTCATCCATAAGAAGGAACAGTTATCATTTTTTTTAGGCCGTTGTATTAAAGTTTTTAACTTCCCATATGTTTTCAACTTTCCAGTCATGCTTTTCATGTCTTCATTTTCGAGATTTTAGCATTGTTACCTTGCTAATGGGAAATGTGGGTTTTCTCCAACAAAGAGCAACTGAGTTCTCCCTCACCCTGCCAAAAGAGCACAAGGAGTTCAATACCTACTTTGAAGACATGGGATAAGAAATTTCCTGGTTCAACAGTAATTATAAAGAAAAATGATTTTAAAATTTTTAAGTGACATCATCTGTTCCACATTAAATTTTGAAGTTTTAACATGAGCTTCATAAATTGACCAAGTTATAGAATCTTTTCTAAAAGAGGAAACTTAGAAAACAATGTCCCCTCTATTTTCTCCTATTTTGCTTGATTTAGAGGCATATACTTCCATTTTTAAGGAGATTATGAAGACAAACAATTGAAAAACACAATATTTTCTGAATTAATTTTTTGCGGCCTTTTCTTAGTACTATAGCACATATGAAGTTTGCATCCTGGATTGTACTATTTTGTGAATCCCACAAAAAATGAAGAGCGGTACACTGTAAATAAAATGGAATGCTTGAAAGCCTCTTACACATCCTCCCTTCCGGAGTTGTTGTTATAATCGTTGCCGGTGAAACCATTAGTGCTGTCATATGTTTCGAAGGCTTGCTTCCCAGGAATGGAAAGTGCAAGTGTGTCTGCTTGTTGGTCACCCATCCAAATAACTCGAGAATTGTCAGAAGAATGCAACCACTTTTGAAGCCTCAGAGTTCTAGGAAAACAACTTGGCTGATCTTCAGTCTCCGGACTAGAGGAAATCTCATATTCAAGGCCGCTTCCCGCTTCTTTTGAAGAATCAATTCCAAAGGCAGGGATATTTGATGTATCATCTTGTAATGATCTGTGGGAAGAGGTGGTCCCTATGCTCAGGACATTTCCTTCGCTATTTCTTAAAGCTCTTACCACTTCCATTCTGGAATAGCTGTTATGCAGCATTTTAGACATACACTCGGAAGAACGCGTTAAAATAGCTGTGTCCCTTATTATAGGCTTTTCAGAGATATAATCAGAATAGTCAGAGTCACTTCTGCATTCCATAGCCAATTGGGACTTCTGATGCATTCTGCGGGAACAACTAAACAATCTAAAAGATAGCTTTCTCAGTTTTGTACACTTTGACACAGGAGCACAAAGTACCAAATTCATTCGAATTTCCACATTTCGACCCAAAATTGACTGCAGTGAACTTGCTATCATCTTCCATGATTTCTCAGCCTTGGATATATAATTAGGACGGTGAAATTCCAATTCAGCTACAGCCAGATCTGAAATTTCAGTTATTTCTCAGTAATTATCACATTCTGCATAATCAAAATACTCCAAAATTCGGATGATAAATGGAAAATATGCATAGTTGAGAGAAAGAGAGAAAGATATGTGAAAAGCAATCAAATTTTGGGGCTCGCTGTCTTGCATCGTGACTTTTGCTTTTTCCAACTGATCAAGATGAAAGCAAATTTCAAGAAATAAGTAGTAGCTACAAGTCAATTAGATAGCCAAAACCTCCTTTACATTTCATGGCATTGCTTGGGAACAAGACGCAAAGGTTGGCTATGAATTTTTATCTTTGATAGGTGCTTCTCCTATTGGGTAGATTTGTAACCAAAGTGATTCCCATATTTTCAAAAAGAGAAATAGAACAGAAATTTATATCAAAGTCAAAATCAAGTGAAAGTGGGAAGAAAGTGATTATAGCAACTGAGCAGCTTCTTGCCCTTTTATAAAATTCGTATTTTTTTTAATCAATTTTTATGTTAGAAATAGCAAAACCAACTCAGGTTCTAGCATGACAACCCACCTTGCACCTATCCTTACCTAAGAGCATCATTATCTGATAAGTCGTTCACAAACGAAATGTTATAAAAATGCTTTGATAATTGAAGCAAAATAGTGAGGAAAAGAGGGGCTTGTGGTGTTGAATGATCATGAAAAGCAATAACAGCGTAGAGAAGTTCATAAGACAACTAAGAGGTCACTAAACAAGGAGATTTATTCAGAGGTATTACGTTGCTCAGCTCCTTCTTAGCATATGGCATTCTTCAGGAAAGGGACTTTCATTCCTGAGTGGCACTTCTAAGCTCTACACTAAAGACAAAGCTACTCTTAAGGGCTTTCCATGTTGTTCAACCAGTTGCCGAGGAAATATTAGTAAACAGGAAGGCTGGCAGATCATGCCATTGATTAGATACCTTTTACAGGGAAATACTAGGCGCTTTTGCAGAGAAACTGGGGCACTTCATTTGCTAGAGTACAGCATAAAGTCAATTCATTCAACATGAAAATAAATTACTTCACTTCAACTAATAATGTATTATGCTGGCATTATCAAGAGCAAATAGCAGGGAGTTTATTGTTTTTATTTTTTCTTACTCTTTATGTTGCCCCTAATCTCTAGAGTTTTGCTTGAACTGTCACCTAGTTGCTAACTCACCATAGACCACTTATTAAAGGGCCTCCTGAGCACTGAATATTCTTTCTCTGTGCTGACTTTCTATAATTTAACAATGTTCTTTCAAATGGTATGGATTTACTAAAGTAGAAACATTAATAATTTCAAGAAGCTTGTACCTTGATTAACACAAAGAGAAGACAATTTCCCTTGTTTCCTTAGAAAATACTTGAGTGAACTCGATTGGCACAATTCTGTAGCTTTCTTCCAAATGGATTCCAATGTTGCTTGGCAATCCGCCTGCACCACCAATTTATGCGATTTGCTGTCTTCACATGAACAAGGGACATGAAGCTTCAAGCTCTCCCCTGTGGATGACATATTGCAAAATTCACCATCTGCATCCAATGGCCTTTTCAAAAGTTAGCTCAAGGGCTTTAGAGCTCAAAGTTCATGTAAACTCCATATTAAAATCTCATATTTTCAATGTGAGATCATCACATTCCGCAACTAAGATTGTAACAGCATGCTGCTATGAAAAAGGGAAATTTATAGAAAATAACAGAATACAGTGAAAACAAAATGTCACTAATTATCAGTATTAATCAATGTCCTGACCTCTGTCATGCACATTTCTCAAAGAAGACTTTACTTCATTTGCATTCAAGGAAGGAGATTCTAGAGAGCTCAACTGTAGAAGAGCTACGGTAAGCCATGTGCTTTGATTTTTGGACATCCTCAATTGTTTTTCAGTTTCAGAAAGAACTTTCAATGCATGACTCAGCCTCAGCATGTCTGCCTCAGCTATGAAACAAAACTCACAACAGTCAGCATAACACAGTAACAAACAGAACTAACAAGAAAATCTAAGGAGACACATCAGGTGAATACGGACAACTTTAAAAACAACATGAAGTTTGAGGCACGTATCACATGTTAAATGGTCAAGCAGCAAATACGTACATGATATTACTGAAATAACTTGCAGACTCTAATATTGGCAAACAACCCAAAATCTGTATGCCAAATATCACATTGCAGGAGTCTATATGCACCCAACTTTGCGCAGAGTGTGACAAGTCAAGATTAACCAGAACAAGCAATGTGACATGATGAGACACTTTTGAGTACCATTAAACTGTCCTTAGCATCATTCAACACCCCCACGCAAGGGATCTATGCTGAACAGAGTTCCGATCAAATTTTAAATGAATTTCTAACAATGACCAGAAAAATAATTCAAGCATTTCAGTAAAATTATACAAATAGCAGTAAAAGCAATAATAATAACAACCATTTCCAAAATGTTGTGACCAACATATATTAAAAAATATGTTACTTACAGGCATGCTTCCGTAAAAATTTTCTTCTGACTTCAGAACTATCTTCTTGGCATTTACCAGCAAGAATATCCATTATGAGATTTGCAAGCTGTGTTACAAGTTGCATAGGATCAATCCTGGATTTCATCAACTCCCTGGCCCTTATAACTGTATTTGAAGTGTCAGATGATAAAGCAAGATCAAGCAAATCAAGCAATTCATCTTCAGAAACAACTCCAATCTGCATATTAGAAGGACAAACTTAAATTATTTGGATAAGGAGAGATGTGTGAAGAACATTTCTGAAACAAGCCTAAGTACTCACAAGCTCATAGGCCAAGGACCTTGTGATTCTTTTACCAAGCAAACTCAGCTGATCAAGCATCATTTCTGCATCTCTGATTGAACCATTTGATTTAGCAGCAATGAAGTCTAAAGCAATGTGATCAAAGTCAATACCCTCCTCAACACAAATATTCCCCAATCTCATGGCTATATCAGCATCTCTTATCTTTAGAAAATGATATCTTTGAGACCGTGTTACTGCACTTCTTGGCAGTTTATCCAAATCCGGTGTCATCATCACAAAGACAGCATGTTGAGGAAGGTTCTCTAGGCTGTTCAGAACAGTTCCCCATGTCTCTCCATGCAACAAGTGACACTCATCAACAATGAAAACCTTAAACCGTGATGAAATTGGAGGCATTGCTGCATTCTTAATAAGGGATCTGATCCTCCCCAATCGATTAATTCTCACTGAATCCACTTCTTTTACATCCCTGCTCCTTCCAGAAAAGAACATCGCACATTCTCGGCAAAGGCCACATGGTTTATATTCCTCAAGTGAGAGGCAATTTAATGCAGCAGCAAAGATTCTTGAAGCAGAGGTTTTGCCTGTGCCACGGGGACCATGGAAGAGGTATAAAGAAGTTATCCTTCCTTTTGAAATAGCACTTAAAAGAGACCTTGCTACAACATTTTGTCCTACCAATTCATTAAAACATTTTGGCCTGAACTTCTGACTGAAACTCCTAGGAGTTTCATTAGTAATGAGCTTCCAGCTCCTTTGCCCATAGGGGGTTGTCTCAGCTGCATCCTTAAACAACAAGGGATGTCCTTCTGCATCAGAATATGGATTTGATTCCTGGAATCTAGGGGTTCTAGTCCAGCAGCAGCTTATACCACATCCACGATCATTTTGAACCATGAAATCATTCTCTTCATTGGCAAGGATTGATATACTATGGCTTGATAAAGCATCACTTACAGATAGGCATGGACTGCTAAGACGACTCAAAACATCACCCACCATCCCAGATGATTTGACTTGATTTTTGTATTGAGAATTCTTTCTTGAAATAGACTGGTTGGCAAATTCTGCTTTTGGTGATCCTAAAATCAGTTGATTAGTTGAATCTGCTTCCTCCAAACAATTACTTGAAGGTGTGATGCATGTTAATTCCAATCCTTTGTCCCTATGATTGCTATAATATCTTTCACTCAATGACTTGGTTACTTGAGTATCTTCCTGATTTAGGTCACAATTATCCAGTCCTTCAAGCTTTTTGGTCCTAATAGGAGCACCCTCATTGTCTACTCCACCCGAATTCTCGCGCAAGATCAACTCGGGCTTGGATTTTCCCAAATCATATTGCAATTCAAAATCATCGACTTCTTTGTCCCTCTTTCCATCAAGACCATAATTTTTCAATCTTGCAATACCATTTTGATCAGAACCACCTTGTTGACAACCACTCGTAAATTGCAAAGAGATCTCGTTAGTGGAATTAGTTTCCCAGTTCACATTTTCTAGTAAAGCAGAGAATTTGCTCATAGAATTAGTTGATGGATCCTTGAGAGACCTCACCCTCCGAAGCGCTATAAGAGTCCTTGAAATGGGAATGTCAACCGAATGTCTCCGCCCATCCATCATTTTCAAAAGTCAAGTATAAAGAATCAAAGGAATTTCCTTTACACTCTGAAAAAACAAATTTCAGAATCCACCACTATAAAAGAGTTGCATTCCCAGCCTGAAAGAACAACAAACATCCCAACAAGCATTCTAGATAAGCAAGAAATCTTTGAAAACCACATCACATTAATTTCAGAACATTTGAAACATTAAATGAAACGGTTGTACAGCGGATATTCATTTCACTGTAATACCCACTATCTTTACAGAAATATGAAAATGCAATATTTGACAGGCAATTAAACTTAAAAAACAATTAAAAATATTGTATAGGATTGTATAAAAGATAAAATAAAATGACATTCCATGTGCTCATTTTTATCATAAACACCATCACCAAATACGTCAAAAATTGAAGAACAAAAAAATTCCATAACAACACTGTTGAAAAGTACCTTTTGCCTCCAACAAAAGCAAAATCAGAAAACCACATAGCCATTTTCCACTGTAAAAAACTTATAAACAAGACAAATGCAGCAAAATCCTCAAACCAATCTCATTTCTCCCCAGTCCAAACAAAGAGAATAAATAAAACAAAACAGACAAAGAATCTGAAAAAATTCAAACACTAAACTTTAAAAAAACGCAAGTAAGAACAAAACAATGCGAAATGACAAAGTTGAAAAACCCAAACCTGCAAATAGAAATGTCCATATTCCAACTTCGAGGTTAACGAAATTTGAAAAATTAAATAGCGTAAAAAGCGGGATACCAAAAAAATAAAAATAAAAACCCTTAACCCTAAAGCCCAGGTCTCGATGGCTGACCTTTGGATATAGTTTAACTGCAGAGAAATAGTAGTTAAGGAAGGTACTGAACACTGATGGGGATAGAGAAGGAGAGAACAGATTAGTGGCAAAGTAGTAAATGCCATTAATGAATGAGGGTGATAATAAACCAGGGGCCATTGTTTGTGTGACAGGGAGAGAGAGAGAGAGACAGCGTGTACAGTAAATAGAGAAAAATTTATGCAGAAATTCTTGTTCGTTGCTGCAGAGTAGTTGCAGAGAGGTTGTCTCGGCCAATGAGCCTAGTTAGAGGGTCGTTTTGTCATTTTATATAAATAGGCGGTTTCAGTTAGTTGGTTCGAGTTTATTGCAAAAAAACTGTAGCTGTGGACCGGTCTATCTACTTATGCTTATCCACTCTCTCTTTTGGCGCGTCAGAAAGACTTCAGTTGCAGAGAATTTTTTAGTCATTCTCGAATACACCCAATTTATTAATAAATCTGAAAATGTTATGTTTTTTTTTTTTTATGTCGTTAGCAGGTTATTTCATCAATTAAATAAATTAAAAAGTTAATTACAATATTTATTATTATTCACCTAATAAGTTATTTAATTATTATATTTAACATTTAATTTTTTATTTAATTTTCTTTTTTATAATTTTTTAAAATAATAATTTTTTCTTTAACTTTATTAAAAAAACATTTAAATTTAATTCAAAGAGTTTGATAAATATTTTGCAATAGAATTTCAAAATATAATTGTTAAAAATTGAAAATCGTAATTTAAATATCAAAAATTGTAATTATTAACTGATATTGTTCGTTTGGGACAAGTAAATTAGAATCTATAATTTATTTATAAAAATAAATAAAAATAATAGTATTATCTATAATATTTACTTTATTAATTTAGAAAATTTAGTATAATTTTATCAATTATAATTTTTCTTTAATTTTATTGATAAATTAATAATAAAAGCAAAACATTTAAATTTAATTTAAAGAATTTGGCAAATATTTTGCAATAGAATTTTAAAATTTAATTATTAAAGATTGAAAATCATAAGTAAAATATTAAAAATTGTAACTTTTAACTGATATTGTTTGTTTGGGGCAAGAAAATTAAAATTTTATAATTTATTTATAAAAATAAATAAAAAATAGTAGTATTGTTCATAATATTTACTTTAATAATTTAGAAAATTTTATCAATTTTAATATAATTTGGTTTCATTATTTAATTTCATATAATTGAATTTATAAATTAAAATTAAATTATTTTAAAATATAAAATTTAAAATAAATTTCATAAAATTTATATTTAATTTTTTAACTGTTAATTCTCGTTATTACAGCCACTACAAAACAGGCTCAGAGTAAAAATAAATAAATTAATTAATTAAAAAGAAAACCCAACCAGCTATCATTAACATTTCACAAGTCACACAAGGAAGGACATGTGAGCACCACGTTTCATTCCACACAAAGATATAATAAACACAATTAAACCCACGGATTAATAGAAGCATTTACATAAATCCAGATAATCTATGTCCTTATGCACCTCACAATGGAGTCAGAAAAATAATTTTAGATAGTTTAAAAATTAATATTATTTAAAATATTATATTTAAATAAATAAGATAAAAAATTATAAATTAATAATATTTTTAATTAGTTTTTAAATAAATAAGATAAAAAATTATAAATTAATAATATTTTTAATTAATTTTTAGTGGGATAAAAATCTATTTTATATAAAAAATTAAATTTAAATAAATAAAATAAAATTTTTTTTATAAATTAAATAATTTTTTTTGTCCGAATTACCTGAATCCACCTTGACCTTTAAATAACTCCGTTCGTGATATATCTCATGTTATATTTTGTCCCTTTCAACTTCTCATATTATTTATAAAAACCCCAATACAAATCCCAGTTAAAGCATACACATGCGAACCCCAATCCCAGTTAATTAATATTCACATAGCCAAAAAGGCGGGCGAGGATATACAAACCGATTAATGAAAATTAAATCATCAAATCAAATTAAAATTAATAATTTTATAATTTATTTGATTTAATTTGATTTAATTTAAAAAATAAAATAACTAAAAATTGAGTTTGATTTGTGTTTTAAATATTTTTTTTCGATTTTAAACCTAAATTATATATATATATTATTTTATATCATTATTATAATTAAATATATTTGATTTTATTTTATATACAACCATATATTTTTTAACTTAATATTAATTTAAAATTTAAAAAGAATACCATCCATAAAATTTAAAAAATAAATAAATAAAATTCAATTTTTGAAAAAAAAAAATATAAATTTTGGGTGTGTTAATTAATGAAATATACAAGTTTTAAATTATTTAATATTAAATTATATTTAAAAAATTTTTATTACCGATACTTTATCGGTCTTTTTTTTTTAATTTATAATAAAATAATGACGATTTATAAAAAAAAATATTTGATTTGAAACCGATGAATCGAAAGTATTTAAATCGAATTAAATTAAATTAAAATTTACGATTTAACTATAATAATGATTTAGTTTAATTTAAAAAATTTTTAAATAAAATATATTAATTTAATTTAATAACAATACTTTAAACCGAATCAATATTATCCATACAACCATACTCAACTCAAATATAAAAAAAATACATATATATATATATATAGAGAGAGAGAGAGAGAGAGGCTTTGACTTTTCACAACGAGCTTTATCAAATTCTTCATTAATTTTTTAAATCATACTGATGAGCCTAAAAGTCATTCAAATAATTGTAAGGCCTTTTGACTTGCGTCTAAAGAATGACTTGGATTTATTGAGTTTTTGATGGGTCTGCAAAATTAACATAATAACATTAGAGAGCCAAGCATGTGTTTAGCTAAAATTCTCTCATGTCTAAGTCAAGTAAGAGTTCTTATAAAAATTTAATGAGATAATAAATAAGTAGAGTAATAATTCAGGAAAGAAGCCCTTCGAGTTTATTTAATACTTATAGAGGCTGATATTACTATAGTGATATAATAAATTTATCACGTGTTTGCATCTCATTGGATCATAATATAAGAGAGTGATTATGTCATAAATTTTTAAGTCATCTTATTAATTTGAGTGATAAGTTATTAGATTTTCTTACAATGCACTATTTAATGCGAGATTATTTGCGTGACAAATGATATCTTATGTGTTAGTTTTAGACTATTACACTCTTTCAAGGCATAGTGACATATTATAAGCATTTAATGAAAAAAAAAATAATTTTATTGTCAGTCTGTAATCTCTAGATTTGCTCTTAATTTTTTGTTGAATCCTCATAAGACAAATCCTCTTAATGAGATAGGCGAAAATGTTTTCTTCACCTTTTATCAAGACTTAACTCTTAGCTTGAGGTGAATATATACATACTCTAAGGTGAAGTTATCGTTGTGTAAAAACTTATGACGAGTCTCAATGCTTCTAAATGAAACTTGATGAAGGCTCTAATTTGTAATCTTTAGGCCTTAGACCTAATTATTATTCCTCATCACATTTAAATATTTAATTTTTAATTTTGGCACAAATAAACATAAAACTGAAGTTAATTCTCTGGTTAAGCTAATGGGGATTAGGTTCCGTGTGCCTGTGGTAGTTACGGTGTATAATTGTATGGTGGCTGTGGTATGGTTTATAATTGTAAGTTAATAGGCGTTATGTGTAGTTGTGGTGGTTACGGTGGGTGTGATAGTTATGGTGGCGGAGGTTGGATGTATAATTTTGCTGATAGAAATTATTTGGGTTTGGTTATATGTTTATCAACTTAATTATAAATTCATAATTTTATATTTATTTAAAATTTTAAATAATTAAATTTATAAAATTAAAAAAAAATAAACTAAATTTTATTAAAATAATTAATATTTTTAAATAAATTTTATAATTTTAAATTAATAAATTTTAAAAAACTAAAATACTATTATTAATTTTAATATTTTACATATATTATCTATCATAAAAAATAATAAATAAATAATTAATTTATAAAAATATTTTTTACCAAGTGAAATATTTTTTACAAATGAATTTTATTTATAAATAAAATAAATTTTTTTATAGAATTAAATAAAAAATAGTGTAATGGGAGAATTAATTCTGTTTGATTTTGAATTTATTTATTTTTAATTAAAAATTGATATATTTAAATGATTTAAAAAATTCACGAGTAAAAAATTTAATTCTTTTACCTTTTCCGAAAAAAAAAATAAATAGGGATAGAAAGTACCTGAAGACGTCAAGCAAGAAAGAAGGTAAAGGGTCCACTTAATAGATAATAAACTTTTTTAAAAGATTCGTCAAAAACCCAAAAAGCTGTTAGAAAAACAGCACGGCATCTTTCGCTAAACAATGCTTGCCTATACTAAAAATCCACCCTGTGAGCTGTTCTGTTGTGGCCTAGTACTATTTGCACCTTTTTATTAATACTGTACGTAGCAGCAGCAGCAGCAGCAGTGTTGTACCTACAAACCCCCAACTCCACGCCTGAACGGCGCCGAATGCGATTAATCTTTTACTGACTCGTGGCTAATAGCTATTCCTAGCTAGCGCTGCTGTAGCAGAGCCACCACACAGAGCAAACACAGGTCATACTCTCCTATATGGATGTTAACAAACAAACAGCTCTACCTCTCTGTATATATATACATTTTTTTTTTTTCATGTCTCCCTTGAAAAAGAAATTTTTTTCACTCGATAAATTTAAGGGTATTGCATTATTTGAGTATAATAATGGAGTGGACCATTAATTAATTGCTCATTTTCATCTCTAAAAAATTTATTTTCTTTTCATTATGACTAATTAAGGGATGAGCAAATGATGGATTTTATTTGAATTGATCTAAATTTTTTAAAAATCGAATTGAAAATTTTTCAAATCAAATTTTCAGTTCGGTTATTTAATTTTTTATTTTTAAATAAAATAAATATAAAATTATTAAAAATATATATTTTTAAATAAATAATTATATATATATATATATTGATCGATTTAGTTATTTTAATTTTTTGAAAAAAAATAAACAGAATGAAATTAATCAAAATTTCAAAAATTCAACCTAATTTAATCAAATTTTAAATCAAATCAAACTGAACCAACTAAATTAAATTTAATTCGGTTCAATTTTCAATTTTCTCTATTTTTTCTTACCTCATAACCAATGATTAGTTTTATTCAGTATTTTTGAAAACTATGGAATGTGTACGTTAAATTCTGAATTGGTTTAATGATTAATTTAGTTTAATATTTTTAATATCATTTTATCAAATTAAATTGACAAAATTGTTCTTACGGACAAATCAATTAATTGATTTCATCATTAGTATAGTTTTAAAAACAATAGTATTAAACATTCGTTTTTTAGGGAAAAAAATCGTTGAAGCACAAATTGTACTTTATTATACTTAATTTTAATTTTTATTATTATTATTAGAGTTCAAGATTTCATAGTATAGAACATAATTTCAATATCATTAATTTATTTTCTCACTACTTTTTCAATTGGTCATCAAAATTGACATTCTTGATAAATGGTATCCAAATTCTTAAAGAAATAGTAAAATGTTTTGGGGTTAGGTTCTTTGTTCTAGAGAATGAGAATTAAATTTAAATTTTATAATATTAAAATTAATTTTTATGACATTTTCATGTTTAAAAAGCAAGTATAGATTTGTTTTTAAACATATAAGCTCATCTAATTTAGTTGTTTATAATAAATGATTAGATATTGTTGATAGATGATTATTATAAGTATTCAGTAAAATTATTAATTATTATTATTAAGTATTTAGTAAAATTATTAATTATTATTATTAATATATATAATAAATATTAATATTTATTTTTTGATTAAATATTATTTTAATATAATATAATCTTTTTATTTAAATAAATATAAATTGTTTTAAAAAAATTAAAATTAAAATTTTTATAAATAATAATTATTTGATTATCTAAAAATTAATATTATCATTAAAAAATAAAATAAGATTAATAAATTATTACAATTCTATCAAAAAATTTTACTTAACATCCACTTGATGATGCAAATATATTAAAGTATATAAATAGAAATGATCAAACCATCTAAATTCATTTAATTGCTTGTGAAATTAACATATGAATGAATAGATTAAACACACACATTAATAAATTAATTAAATGATTTAGGATTAGTTTATTTAAAATCTATGATTAACCCGAGAATTGTGTCATTGAAGTTTGTACATAGACTTTTTATTTTCCATATAATTCAAGTAGAGAGGGTCAAGCCCAAGAAAGTCCAAATATATTTTTTGGCCATTCAATTACCTAGGCCTAGAGTTCTGGCTTGCTTGACATATAAATTATGGCGTTATTATTATTTTATATAGAACAGTGTGTATTTTAAATGTTATTATATTAATTAAATAGTGTTAATTCTGCCATAGATTCAGAAATTCTGGCAGTATAGTAAATCGAGAACAGTATTGAATTGAAGTCTGAGATAGCAGTAGGACTCTTGTTTATTCAAATCCATTTCTTTATTGAACAAATTAAGAACACTTAGCTTGCAATTTTCGTTCAAACATTGTAATATTTAAAATAAAATATAAAGTGTGCTGCGTATTCTAATTAATAGGGAAATTAATTATTGCTTCCTAAAGATATAATTGAAGTTTTTTTCCTCAATTTTCTGTTTTTATAACTTAATTTGCAAATTAACCAAAGCTAGATAATTGGAATTAGTGATTGATCTACTTGCATTGCATACACATCCTTCATAAAAGCAGCACCTTAATTACTTGGAAAAACTTGTGTTGCTGGTTAGTGTTATTATTATTATTAAACCTCAACAATTATTAGTCTTTTAGATCTTTATGGATATGGGCTTTGGTAGTTCTGATTGTTAAAATTATAATAATCTAATTAACATTAGCTATAATAACTGTTTGTAATTTTTGTGCAGCAGAATCATGATAGAACTAACAGTAGCATGTAGAAATAAAAAGGACAGGTGAGAAATATTCTCACCAGTTTCTTAATTCTTAGTCTGATATAAGAGCATCTTCAATGGATGTAATTAAAAATATAATAATTCTCAATTACATTTATTTATCATTATAAGGGTGTAATAATATACTATATAATATTCATTATATTATTTAATTGACATAAAAATTAAAAAGCTGAATTGTGTGGACGAGTTAATGGCCTTTGAAAATTGAAAATAAATTATAAGGGCTATATTATTATATTTTTTAAAATATAATTTATTGTGGAAAAAATAATGTAATTGAACGATGATATGACATAAATTATTATACTTTAAGAATGTAAACTAGTGCGAATGCCATAATACGTAACTAAAATTAATTATCTATTTCAAAGATTTTTTATTAAATCAAATATTTTTTTAAAGGGGTAATGATTGTCAAGATTCAAATAATTGAGATTATGTATTATAAGATGAATACTTAACCCTTATTTTGATATAAATAAATGTCATAAATTTTTATAAAATTTATTTATAAATTAATAATTTTATATTTATTTTAAATTTAATTTTATTTAAAATTTTAAATTATTAAATTTATGAAATTTAAAATAATTAAATCAAATCCTAGTTAATATTTTCAAATGAATTTCATAATTTTAAATTAATAAATTTTAGATGATTAAAATACTCTTATTAATTTTAATATTTTACTTTTTAAATTTTAGTAAATAAAAATACATTGATTATGAATTTGATATTTTTATTTGTTTGATCATATATATTTTTATTTTTATTTTTATTTTTTATCATTTTTTTTATTAGAAGCGAGTCATGCTTATAAGGTGAAATATTTGCTTGACTTTATATTTTTTTTTAAAAATATTTTTATATTAACTCTTTATGTTTTATTTTTTTCTTCTTTTTTCCATTTTTATTTATTTTTTATATTTTAATTTATACCTTTTTTAATTTTCATTGTATTTTTTATTTTATATTCTATCATTACTTTTTTTTTCAAATTCTTTTATAAGTATAAAGCCCTTAATAAATTTAATTATTTATAACAAATATTGTATTTTATTTTTGAAAAAATAACATATATAAAAAAGTATTACAATAAACATTAAGCAAATTCCTCATTTTTTATCATAACTCATAAGAGCAAATGGTAAATATTATGGTTTATTTAATATAATTAGTCGATTGAAATGATTAAATATTTAAAATTTATCATTATATTTATTTTTAATTATTTACGCTTCAATTTCAAATCTAAATATATAATAATTTCAAATGATTAACTTGAAGTTATCATTTGAATTAATTCTTAAATACCTGTATTAAAATTGTTTTATAAAATAAGCAGTTCCAGCCAAAGGTAAACAGTATTAACAACACATTAAATAGTATGAACACAACCATTATTGTATTATTATTAAATGAAAACGGGCTTTTAGGCCCAAGAATAAGAGAAACAATTGAGCCATAGATGGGAAAAAGTCCATACAACTAAGACTGATCCATTAAACGCGCGTGTACAACACATCCTGCTTCTCTTTCTTTACCAAATTTCATTGATATATTCCACAATTGGTAAGCTTTATCTGTCTGCTATCAGTGTGGATTTAGTGACATGTAAATTCAACAAAGAACATGATTGTGAATCTGCAGACACCTAATAAAAAAGAGAAAACCGATTGCATGTAATTATAGTGTAGGTTTGACCTTAAGTCTTAGACACATACTTGATTAAAGTGAATTTTACTGTCATATCTTCAGCTAAATAAGAAGGCCCACTGTCAAAATGATTAGCTATGGAATATAAAAAGTTACCTTGATTGAAAATTACAGCCCAAGCACATGAAACCAAATCATTACAATTCATGACTATTGACTAACAATATGTTTTTTTTTTAAAAGACACTTGTGATGTTAATTTGTAACAGTTTGATTCGAAATTAGTTTTAAATATTTTATTATTTTATGATTTAATTTCGGTCCCATTTGAAATATTACAGTATAATTGAGAATAAAATTTTAATTTAGTGATAAAATTAAAATTAAAATATTAATATATTATAATTTTGACATTGTATAAAAAATGAAACTTTAAAATAAAAATAAAATTGACGACACGTCATAGTTTTGATATTATATAAAATATTGTAACTGTAAGAATTTTAATTTTTATTAAAAATTCTTTGGTTTAAATAAATAAGTCTACTTTAATTCTGTGTAGGAAAAAAAAAATATTAATGTGTTTTTCTTTTTGGTATTTCTGGAAAGCTTAAAAATAAGCATAATTATAATACATTTTTAAATTATTAATTGAATTGAATGTATAAAGAGATCGGTTTATCCCCAAAACAAAGTTCAAATTTTCGCGTCCAATTCACCATCATACCAAATTGACTTACGCAAGGTGTATAAAAGCATATGGTGACACTAAGCAGGTGCACTCATATTAGAGTATTGTCCACTCTTAATTATATATATATATAGTGGTGGCATTAATTAAAACCTGTATTATTCTTAATTATGCTTTTCATACTATCTTGTAGCTCAAATGAGGGTTGTTGACATAAAAAAAAAATTAATAAATTTTGGGATAATTATTAATATGATTATGAAACTTTGTTTTTTGCAGGCTAATATTTAAATTCTAAATTCTTTTATTTAAAGGTCATTTGAAAATTTTTGACCAAAATTTTATTAAAAAAATTAACATGACTTGACATATTATCGGTTTTAATTAATCAATACATAATATATGAGTCATGTTATTAAAAATATATCAGTCAGGTGATATATCATATTAGTAATCTGATTGAAAAATAGAACTTGATTAGAAAATTTTTCCTCTCTTTTATTGCATGAACGAGTTAGACTTTTTCTCTCTACTTTCTTGACCATTCTCTTTTTCTCTAAAAATTCTCGCAACCATCTCTCTTTTTGATCTCTCTCTTTTTTACATCGATTTCTAACTTCTCTTTAGTCACCATTTGTTTCTCTATTTAATAAATATCTAATGGTCTATTTAGATGACAAAAATTTAGATATTGAATTTAAATTTGGATATTAAATTTAAATTTAGATTAATTTTTTTTTTTAAATTATTAAAATTAAGTGAATTTATATTTTATTCAAATATCTAATAAAACTCAATCCTTTAAAAATTAAATATTTCAAATATTCTTTTTAACATAGTTATTTCAAATCTATAATCTTTATTTTTAATCTAAAATCTCTATTTTTTTTTTAAATTTAAAATCTAAAATTTTAAATTTCTAACAATTTTCAAATAAAAAATTTATAAATTTCAAATTAAAATTT
This sequence comes from Aleurites moluccanus, assembly GCA_948193065.1. Lineage (NCBI taxonomy): Eukaryota > Viridiplantae > Streptophyta > Magnoliopsida > Malpighiales > Euphorbiaceae > Aleurites > Aleurites moluccanus. Next base: position 69,556 of record CANXYC010338540.1, on the reverse strand, counting down.
TAAATTTAAATTTATACATCCAAACACAATATAAAATTATTTCAAATTCTCTCTATAATATAACAAATAATCCCTAATAAAAAAAAAACTCAGTTTTCCTAATTTGAAATCCGCTTACCTAATTTCTATATTGCCGTTTCTATTTTTATAGTTAGATTTTGGTATGGAAATGACAGATCATTGCTTGTTAGGATGGATCTTGGCCACTGTGATTGGATTTTCCCTTTGTACTAAATGGTGTATTTGGTGATTAAGAAAGAGGAGGAGAATAATAGAAGAACCTTGATAGATAATGTTCACATGCATGCAATTTTGTCTACAATATTACGAATTATCTCTATCCATTAATTAACAACAACAATATTTTTTTAAGGAGTGTTGGGAGGTTAAGTGGCAACTCAAATCAAGATTTAAGGAGACGGACCACACAATAAAAGTCATAAACCCACATACACTCTTTATATATATATAGCTTCAAAAACATTTTGGTATGGCTATTTTGTATGTTTACAAGTTGCTAATGGACTTTTCACACAATAAATGATGTTTGTTAAAACTTCATCTACAAATTAATTTGCTGATTTGTTCCTGCTGGTCCACTCTTCCTCCCTTCCACACATGTAGTGCAATCTCCACTCTTATATCTCATTTTATCCTATGGGTGGTAGAGCAGTACTCTAATAAATTTCGAATTAAGGATAGGTAAACCTAAATAATGTATACTTTAAAATTTAATTATTGGTTGGTTATATGTAGAGTTGCATAAAGATTGAGTCGGATCTTATTTTTCTCTAATTTAATCCGATCCGATTTTAAAATAAAAATAAATATTTTATAAAATTTGACCCGACCGATAAAATTAAATTATATTAAATAATTGAATATAAATTCAACCAAAATAAAAATATTTTTTTTAAATTCGATTGACCTAACCTAATTTAATTAATTTAAATTAAAATTTAAATAATTAAATCGAATTAATTTAATTTAATCGGATATTATAAATAGCGGAAAGCTATATGCAGTGAGATAGTGAGATTGTATGTATACCCACTATAAGTAAAAGTTTTTTACTCTTTTTAATTATCTTCGTGAATAATTATTGCACTTGATAAAATTTTAACTTGCAATTTCTTAATAAAATTCTTAAAATTTAATTGTTGTTAGAATATCAGCTACTCTTCAAGTTGAGACATGATTGGTCTCATCAATATATAAGTTTAGTTTATTTAAATTTATTATTTATTGATATTAATATCATGAATAATTAAATTATATTGATTAAGAAAAAGAAAAGAAAATACTCCTTTTCTTGGTTTTATTGTTGATAAATTATATATATATATAATATACACGTTGAGGCCAGTGGCCGGCCAATCACTGGCAAAATCAATGGGGATTAGGGGTAGTATTCACCCCTCCTAAAATTTTTAAATACGTATATATATATGTATAAATTTTTTAATTGATCTCTTAAAATTTTTAAATATATATATATTAACTGGCCATAAAAAATTATAATAGTTTAATTTTTTTAATAAAATTTTATGTTCCGTCCCTGCGGCCAACTCACAGCCCTTCAAATTTTTTTATTTTTATTTTTTCTAATGTGCTCCCCATTTCACCCAACACCCTTTTTTACCCACCTCTGCAAGTGTATGTAAATTGGTTTTCTTTTTCCTTATATATATGTGTGTGTGTGTTTACTTTGCTTTTAAAAAGATTATTAAAGGTTCTCACTTTATTTATATTTGTATATATAGTCAGAGACTTGTGTTATTCAATAATGTATAATTTATAGGTTCATTGAAATTATTTTTCTCTTCTATTTCTTGTGGCCTTTGTGTAATCTCATACATAATTGTTGAGAAATTCGAAAATTTTCTTTTTATAGCTTCATTATTTGATTTTATATATTCTTCCATTTTATTTGATTTGATATTATTGAGTATTATATATATATATATATTGAAATAATTAATAGTTCTCTTTTAAAATTTTATTCTTGGTAGTCATATTAGAAGTCTACATATCCAATTAAGGTATATAGGGTTTTGATTTAAAAGCTATAATAGAATTAGAGCAAATTTAAGTAATTATAAACTCAAGTTGTTATCATATGGGTTTTTTATAACTTCGATATATAAATTATTTTTCTTTTTAATTTTTATAAATTATATTAAATTCATATATTTGATTAATTAAAATGAATCATTCATATAAAAATTATTTGATAATCGATAAATAAGCATTTAGATTTAATATATGTAGAATTATATAGCAATTAAGAAAAATAAAATCTTGAATGTATATATTTATTTGCCTCCATACTTGAATAATTGATGATGAATTGATTTGAAGTTTCTAAATTACTACTTAATTAATAGCAAATTAAATTGTCGGTGGAACTTATTAAAAGTGTCTTACTACTAATCTCAAGTTCTAAAAATTTGACTGCATATGTTAATTAAAAGACATAAAACAAAGGGGAAGGGGAATTTTTGACTTATTTTCCCTATATTAATTTGGTCGATAATTAGAATTTGGATATGATGTGAAATAACATGAGTCTCCATGTGCAAAAGAGAGAATCCATTGGTTAACATAATAGAGACACGTGGATTAGTAATTTGACACCACGTGTTGAGTGGAGTAGAGAAGCTGCCACGTTGCTTTCACTCCCTATCTACCAATCCAAAACCCTCTCTTGAAAGATTACATATTATTAATAAATATAAAAAAAAAGGCAATTGTGTATAATAGTACTAGTGAGCTAGTTCTTAGCATACAACTACTGTTGGCTAGAGTTTGAAAAGCTCATTTCGAATGTACATAGGGTGAAGCAAATTTCTTTGCAAATTGACTTGCTTTTATGATGGAAATAAGTTGGATTTAGGGATGTATTTTTTTTGAAACACATCACAAAGCATTTTTATATCACTCATTCATAATATTAATGGAATTGTTCATGTCAGTCAATACTTTGTTCATGGATTATACTATAATCTTTTATTTATGAAGAAAATCATAATTTAGATAAATAAAAATTTTAAATATTTAATATATTTTAAATTTAAATTTGATTTTATGAACATATTATTTAGACAGTCTATAATTAAAATTGAAATTTAATCTTAATAGCTTTTCAACCGTTTGATAACACACCTAAAATTAAAATTAGAACTAAAATTATATAAATTTATGGAATTATAATATAATAATTTCATATTTTTTAACTTAATTATTATAAATTATAATTTCATAATTATCATCGTCGTTATTATTAATATCATCCACATTAATGTTTATGAAATTTTAATTTCAAATCAAATTATAAATATTAAATTTACAGTTAAAATATAATTATAATTTTAAAGAATTGTATTTTCAATCATAATTCTAATTTAATTGTCCAAACACTGCATAATAGCATAATTTGGAGTTCTAATTCGACTTTTAAGTACCTATAATAATAGTAATAATGAAACAACTAACATGGATGGCCTTTATTTTTGGTTGATCCTTCATTCCTTCTCCAACTGCCCAACAAAGACACTCCCCCTACTTCTTTTTTAATCCGAAATTTATTTTCTAAGAAAAAAAAAAGTTCTAGATCTATTCGCCACTATCTGGATTCAAGGACTATAGTAACCTTCAAAATCCAATTCAACGGCCAAGATTTATCCTAACACGACAACAGAATCATATAAAAGAGGGGAATCAAAAAGCCCCATGTGAAGCCGTAACTTTCAACCGCAAGTCAGCATATCAACGGATCCTACGGCTTGTCTCACGCTTCAGGGGGCCATGTGTCGTGCTTTTGTCCTTGACAAGTGGCACCAAAAAAAGCCTCCATTTGCCATGTCAACACCTAGGGCCAGATCACCGTTGCTTTGTTTGGTTTTGTAAAATTTCGCCGCAGTTTGCGGCCAGGAAACTTTGTTTTTTGAGAAAAACAAAAAATATATTATTAAAAAAATAAAAATTATTAGTAAAGATATAAAAACGCTCCTTTATTTATACCGGAGTGAATTTATATAAATATGATTCAATATAAATATATATAAAATATTATTAAATAATAAATATTATTAATTTATTAAATATTAATTTATATAAATTTTATTATATTTTTATTAAAATAAAGTCAAATGACTCAATATGAAAATGCATTTTATATCTATCCCAATATAAATAAAATGACTGTATTTTTAGCATATCTAATAATTTTTTTTAAATAATATTAATAAAGAAAATATACAATTGGGCCTACATAAAAGTAGTGTGTAGTGAGGTTTGATTAATAGGGCAAAAGCATGTGCGGCTTTTGGTCAAATTTTACGGGGTTGGGGTGGTTACAGTAATTTTTATTATATTATTAGTTTAGAAGCTAAATAAATTTTATAAAAATTTTTAAAATTTATAATATAATAATATTTATTATAATGAATCAATGACATATTTTTTATACGAAATAAAAATTAAATAAGTTAAAAATATATATTAATAATATAAATTTAACACACTTTTAATATATATTATTGAAATAATTTATTTTTTATTTCAGATAAAAAATATATCATTAAATCGTTATAATAAATATTATCATATTATAAATTTTAAAAATATTTATAATTTTTTTTAAGCTCTAAAATAACAACACAATAGTAACTACAGTGTTAACAAAGCAACCCCTCAACCCAACTTACCATCAATTGAATTTCTTGTGGAATATGACTAAATTAAATGCTATTCCTGCAAAAATTTTGATCAACCTCATTGGCTTTGAATTGTATGGTGCATAAATAATTAATGTAGCAAAATTAGTAATGCCTTAGTCAATACATCTAATTTTCTTCACATTTTTGTATGAGAGCATTAATTTTGGATGTTATTTATAATGTTTTTTTTTTTCTGCTATCATGCATGTCACAGCATGTAATCCAGTAAACAGTTCAATATAATAGAATATTATATAATTTTTATAACATATAAATTATTATTTCTTAACTAACCCACAAAATTATGATTGTGCATTTATAAATGTTGATAAAAGATGTTATATATCAAAATATTGTTTCTAAATGGGAAAAAATATTTTCAATTTTTATTCAAGTTAGAGATGAAATGATCAATAATCTTAATAAAGTGTTAAATCAATCTAATTATTGTTGATAACAATCTTAACATTAATGATGCCCATATTTAAACTATATATAAAAGTTTTTTAAGAGTTAAAACTTTTTAAAGCAAAAATCTAAGTTATAATACAAATAGAATTAAAAAATTATTATTTTATTATACTTTGTATTATAAACAAAATTTAAATTTTAATAGAAATAAAAGTTATAATTCTAATCATTGTCATATACCTTTATATTTATATTTATTTCATAATATTAATTTTTATATTCATCCAAAAATTCAATCTCTTATAACTTAATCTTTTATTTCAACATGGTATATTTTTAATGATTTAACTTTTATATTTATATATGATATATTAAATTTACCTTATTATTCTTAATTAATTGGTTAATATCATATTTAATTTAACTTAATATTTTATTATTTTTTGGTCCAAAACAAAGACAAAATTTATTAAAAACTAATAAAAATCTTAATATAGATAAAAATTATAATTTTAATTATATTCTAATTTATATTTCAATAATTATTATAATAAATAATTTCACTATAAATACATAATTATAAGACTACTATTTCCCTTATATTCATATTTATCCTTCGTATACTCTTAAATTTTCCGATCGGCAACTGAGACAATCAAAAGTTAGGAGCCCATAAAATCCAAAAACTTATTCTGCTAGTAAAAATTGATGACTAATTGTTATGTGATGTATAATGTATACATACAAATATAATTAGTATAGTATCTCTTGCTTTTAAATTTTAATTAATCTCCACCATGCATGACAACTAAAACAATAAATATAAACAAATTAAAAGAGAGGCATGGGTTCCACATCTATTTTCAATGTCGGTGTTTAATTTGTTATTTGTTAGACTTTCTTTTTCTTGTTTTAATTTCATGTCTGAGTAACATAATAATAATATGTTGCATTACCTAAATTAGATAGGCATTATTTGACTTGTCCATGATAAAAACTCATATATTAGCTTGAGGAGAAAAAATAAATATAAATTACACTTCTTATTGCTTTGTGGTAAATATTAAGATTGGAATTTTGTCACCAATTACTTAGCTTAAAGTTGAAATTATAAGAAAATTTTGATATGTATAAAATTTTGCTTAAATTATCCAAGAAGATAATTAAACTTTTACTTTTCTTTTCATTTCCTTTCAAATAATAAGAATGCATACGATTTGGTTTGATTGATTATAAATTTTTTTCAAATCGAATTAATAATTAATAATGGTTTGAAATAAATTCAAACCGAATCAAATTGCTAAGAGTAATTGAATTATCTAAATCATTAATATATAATTAGGTTGGTTTAATTTGATTTTGATCATTAATTAATTTTAAAATTTTATTATATTATTTTTATATTTTTAATTTAAAATAAATATAATTATTTGACTTTTTAAATGATAATAAAATTATTATCGATACATCAAAATTTTATTTAAAAAATCTATTTTTAATTAATTATACTATAAAATATGCAATATGCAAAATATAAACATTAAAAATATATAATTTTGTGTGTATATAATATATGACGGTTCAATTTGATAATTTGAAAAGGTAAAATCATAATCAAATTGATATTTTAGTATATAAAATTATTCAAATTAAATCAAACAGTCACTTATATAAAACTACAGTGTATGGTTGGATCGGTTTTCACAAATTAGGAGATATATGAATACACTAAATTGCATAGAATGTTTGGTAGTGAAGTTACCAATAACTAGAAATGATAGTGCTTTTCTGGACTTATGTCAGTCTAAATCATCGGTCGGGGGAAAAGAAAAGAGCATATAATGGAATTTTCCTTTGATATTTTCGGTTACTTTTGACTGTAATTTCTACATGGGTACCCAGTGTCTAGAGTCCTACAGCCTTGCTTAACGGCCAAAACTACCCAATGTTAAAAGGGAATCCCGTAAATCCAGAAATCACAAAGCACACCCATGGGGCCCACGTGTTTTAGTTTCAACAAACTAGCCCCACCTTTCCAACCCCAAACTTTTCTCTCTTGATATAAACCCTCCCCTCTCCCTCCATTTCTCTCACACAAATCCTTCTTTTATTTTCTCTTACACAGCACACGCCAATGGCTACCACTTCATTACTTCTTCTCTTCCTCCTCTCTCTCCTTACCCCATTCCTTATTTCCTCTTCCCCTGTTCATGACCCAGAACTGGTAGTACAACAAGTACACAAGTAAGATCATAATTAATTAGTGAATCTACTATTATTATGTATTTAATTATTTTTTACATTCATGTCTAATGTGTCTTTTTTTTTTTTTTGTTAGGGCTATCAATGCGTCTAGAAGAAATTTGGGTTACCTCTCTTGCGGAACTGGTAATCCCATTGACGATTGCTGGCGATGTGATCCTAATTGGGAGAAAAATCGCCAGCGGTTGGCGGATTGCGCAATTGGGTTTGGTAAAAATGCCATTGGTGGGAGAGATGGAAGAATTTATGTGGTGACTGATTCTGGCGATGATAACCCCGTGACTCCTAAGCCCGGAACACTTCGACATGCAGTGATTCAAGATGAGCCATTATGGATTATTTTTGCTCGTGACATGACAATTCAATTAAAAGAAGAGTTGATAATGAATTCGTTTAAGACTATTGATGGAAGAGGTGCTAGCGTCCATATTGCTGGTGGTCCGTGCATTACTATACAATTTGTATCGAATATTATTATTCATGGACTGCATATACATGACTGTAAGCAAGGAGGGAATGCTTATGTGAGGGACTCCCCACGGCATTATGGGTGGAGAACTATATCAGACGGTGATGGAGTGTCTATCTTTGGAGGTAGCCATGTGTGGGTAGATCATAACTCATTATCAAATTGTAATGATGGATTGATTGATGCAATTCATGGGTCCACAGCTATCACCATTTCAAACAATTACATGACCCACCATGATAAAGTCATGTTATTGGGTCATAGCGATTCCTACACTCAAGACAAGAACATGCAAGTCACTATAGCCTTCAATCACTTTGGAGAAGGCCTTGTCCAAAGGATGCCAAGGTAAAAATAAAAAAATTAAATTATAATTAAGATAATAATACCTTTTTTTTTTTTTTGAAAAAATAAAAGAGAAAAGTATGATTAATACTTAATTAATTGTTTATTTTGGAAATTTTGCAGGTGTAGGCATGGGTATTTCCATGTGGTCAACAATGACTACACCCATTGGGAAATGTATGCCATTGGAGGCAGTGCAAACCCTACAATTAATAGCCAAGGCAATAGATTTGTTGCACCTGACAATAGATTCAGTAAAGAGGTAATTAGGGACTCAGGACAGAATAACTGATTTAACTACCTTAGTTCTTGGGAACTCCAATAATGTTCCAAAGATTTAGCATGCAATGCGATAACCTAACAGTATGTCTGTATACGATTTCAGTATCACTAATTTAGTGTATAATTCTTAATTATGAAATGAAATGAAATGCAGGTGACAAAACATGAGGATGCACCAGAAAATGAATGGAATAGCTGGAATTGGAGGTCTGAAGGAGACCTACTGATGAATGGGGCATTTTTCAGAGCTTCAGGAGCAGGAGCTTCTTCAAGCTATGCTAAGGCTTCAAGTTTAAGTGCAAGACCTTCTTCACTTGTGGGTACCTTAACAGTTGGAGCTGGTGCCCTTGGCTGCAAGAAAGGCTCTCGTTGCTGATTATCATTAATTTATAACATTTTTCTTAATTAATTTCACGAGGTGATTTAATTAAGTATGGTTGGTTAGAGAAGTGATTCGGAAAAAAATGGGATGTTCGGCAAAAAGAAAAAGAAAAAGTGGAAGGTCAAGAAATGTTCATCTCTCTTTAGGATTTTAATTAACTTTCTTTTATGAGCTTTCTCTTTTACTCCAAATTTTAAATTTTTATTTTATTTTATTTTATTTTTGCAATGGTTTACAACCTCGGCCTGTTACTCATAGAACCATTAAGGATTTTCTGTATGTATGAGAATCATAATGGGTTTATAGAGACAGCAAGTGCAGAAGGGTTGATATTTATATTAATGTGATTATCTATTCATAATTAATTAAGGTATCTTTTTCTCTGTTTTTTACTCTGTTTTCTCTGTTTCTCAAATAAATAAGAAATCAAGCCATAATTAACTTCAATGAACAATGACAAACCAAAAGAAATTCCATTTACAAGTTAAGACACAAGTAAAGTTTCAACTTTCAACCATTAGTTCAATTAATGCAATAAAGGGTGACTAACGAAAGCAGCCACTAAAATTATTAAACCCAATCGGCTCCAAATTTTAATATTTAAAGAAAAGACAAATAAATTAGTTTATTCCAAGAATAGAATCTCATACAAAAATGCCAATCCACCCAACTATACTCCAACGAAACCATTTTTATTTGCAGTTTCAAACAGCAAAAATATTCGCTTTTTATTTATTTTTTTTACATTGTTTGGTTAGTTTTTGACCATTGTGTGTGTAGTTCCTCTTTCACTTTCACCAATGCAATTTCAATGTTTTAAAGCACAAGAAAATATTTGTACTAATACCTAAAAGGAAACCCCCTTAAGGTCTAACGAACTGGGTCCACATCTGATTTTTAGGATAGATTTGGAGCGAGGAGATAAAGGGTTAGCACATGCAAGCCAGTTTTTAGTTTACTTCTTTTGATGGGATTTTGGTCTCTTCTGTTGTTAGACTAAAAATTAAACCTGGTTTTAATTTCAAGTTTTCATCTACATCTTTGACAAAGTTGTACCCAATCTTTAACAGAATCGCTTTGCTTTATTCTTTATTTATGGCTTCTAGCAACACATGCAGTTCTTAAGTGGGCTATATTATGAGGCATCACACTCATGTGGATGTATTCACCTCCCTTTATTATTATTTTTTTTTAAATTTAATTTTGATTAAAATTCAAGTACGAAATTCTGCAGTTATAAAAATTAATTTTATATTATTAAGTTAAATATTTATTAATTTGCTAATTTTAAATCAGTAGATTTTGGTCTATTTATTTTTCTTATTATAAAATTATGAGTAATTTGCGAGTAACAATTGAAAAATTAAACTTCTAAGCTTAAGAGATGTTAATTTTATCAAGCTTTTATTATAATTTTATATCATGGGTTGTTGAATTTAAAAATATTATTATAATAAATAACTTAATTTTTAGTAAATTTTCTCAATGAATCATTAGAAATTCAAATGTTAAATGCTGATTTTTAATGGCTAATCTAAACGTATATTATACTGTCACATAAGATGATATGAGCTGCCGATCAGGTGGGTTGAGAAGGTCACTGTGTATTTTTACACAGCAGCTGCTCATGTGACCTATTTTAACTATTTAAAAAAAATTTTAAAAATTTTAAAAAATTATATTTTGATAGTATTTGATGTAATGAATCTATTGATATATTTTTTATGCTAAACAAAAATCATTTGGACTGCTAAAAATATATTAGAAATTTTATGTTTTATATTTAACTGTCTAGATTTAATGCATTTCCAATACATTTTTAGCAGTCCAAATGACTTTTGTTTAGAATGAAAAATATATCAATACATTCAATACATCAAACACTATCAAAATATAATTTTTTAAAATTTTTTAAAAAATTTTAAAGTAGTTAAAATGGGTCACATGAAAGGTTACTGTGTAAAAATACACAATAACCCCCTCAACCCCAGCCAGGTGGGCCCAGACTCTGGTAGGAAAGAAGGAAACATCTAGAAAATTGAAGCTTACCTGGCTGGCCGGTTTGTATGCCTGCGCTTCACAAATTGTGGCCACAGCTTGAAGTCCCATGTGCATGATCTGAGCAAATGAAGTGGCCGTGTGTGGAAACTAAAGAAGATTTGATAGGGCCTGTAATTGGGTCCACTGAACGGGCCCATTAATATGCACTCTGGTTTTTGTCGCTCAAGCACACACAATTAAAACAGAGTACTCATTCCTGGTGCTAAGTTGATGCACATGCTCTGGCAAACACCAGAATAAAATTTAAATAAATAGTGGGTCTTATTCAGACATGTACAACAACATGTTTTAGTTGGTTCAATCATCTCTTAAAATTATAAAATTGTAAGTTTAAATTTTAATCAGTATATATATAATCACTGTACTACTAATCCAATAACATCCGCAAAGAGTAATTAATGAAAAATGTTTTAAAAATGTAGAGTTGTGAGTTTAAATCCCAATCAGAGTGAGATCAATAAAAAGAGAATACATGATTGTTAAACTACTAATCCAATAGACTTGTTAATGGTTAACTAACTAGAGTCAATTTTCTTCCATTTAGGTGACAAAACATGGCATGTGAATCTGATAAATTTAAATAAACTTAACCACAGACCATTTGAAAACCATTAAAGATTATGCAAATCACATTTTATACACTATTGGTAAGTGTGTTCTGGGGACAATTTTGATTGTCAAGATTAGCCAGATTACAATAATTATTAAATTTGGGAGTTTAAAGATATATCTTGATGAACGATTCCTAATTAATGGAGTAGTTCAGACTCAGGGGTAGATCGTGTGTGTAATGTAATGGAATGGACCAAAGCATGTGGCAGACAATCTGTGGAAATTGACCAAACTAGAGGGCGATTAGGACCAATAGAAGATGAGCCATCATCCAAAAAGCAAAGCTTAATGTCATAATGTGTACCACATGATTACGATTTTGATTTTGACCTTAATACGATTAGACAATTCCATTTCCAAAGCTAATTGGTCGAATTTCCAGACAAAAAGTTTGTTGATTGGATTACAAATTCTCATCAATCTTATTCCTTCATGCAATTTTTTTTTTTTTAATTTGATTTTATTAAAGGATTGAAACGACTAAATACGTCTTTGATACCATTAGACTACAACTTTTTTTATGGTTAATTTTCATAATTAATTTGATGGCTATCTGTTGTGTCAGTTGTACCTAAAATCCCTAGCTAGTAGTTCATTGATTTTTACAAAGATACAAAGAAGTAGAAATGGTGCAAGAATCAAAGCCTGCCTAATTATGAATGTTTGAATATTGCTTTTTAATTTGACTGAAAATTAAGAACAAGTCTAATATTAGCCAATTATGAATGTTTGAATTCAAAGGTGTCTCAGTTGTAACAATTTCTCCTAGAGAAAATGTAAACTTCACCAAATGATAAGGAATTAATTAACTGCTTCCTATATATGATATTACTGGGAAATTAAATTAAAAAAATATGAATATATGAATTTATTTTATATATTTAATTAATAAATAATAAGATATTTTAATTAATATAATTATTTTTTTTCTTGTAAAAATTAATAAAGAAATGATTCAAGAAATTTTTTCTATATGTTTAGTGGAAAAAACAATATATACTTGCAGTGATGAATTATATTAGAAATTGTAAGCTAATTCCTCATCCTAATTACTTCAACATTTACATTTCAGCATGCATGTGAAAATGTGAGGTCATGCAGTTACAAGCCATTATTAGCCAATGTAATTTTTATGATAGAATGAGTTATTGGAAAATTATTGATTTAAATCTAAATATTAGAAAATAAATAATAAGATAAAAATTATTAAATAACATATAAATATATTTTTTTTTATTTATATAAAGAACGACTTATATAAAATATAAATAATTTTTTTAGTCACACAGAAATTTATTATAATATAAATACGAGAAATATACTTTTTATCCTCCACCATTTTTAGGTTATGCAAGTACCTTGGATTACTAGGCATTCAATGAGTCTCTGAATTATCTTGCTTAAAAGCAAAGGCATCCCTCTAGTCGTGGACCCATTATTAATTTACTGTCAATCTCAAAAAGGGGGAAAAAAAAAGGGTTATTGTAGCAAAAGTTATATATTTTTTAATAATTATATAATATCACCTAATCAATTATTATTTAGTATACTGATAAAAAATATAAATTTAATTAATATCTTAATTTAATGTTAAAATAAGATTATTTTAAGGATGAAAATTAGAATTAAGTTCGTATTCGTATTAAAATATTTATCCCCAATATTAAAAAAAAAATAGAAAAAAATAGTTTTACTATGATTTTTCAAGTTCAAAAATTCAAAATGAGAAAGTAAAATTTAAGTACTCAATTATATTGAAAATGTCCGTTAATATATATGATATATTGAAAACGTGTGTGCTTTTCATTCTGATTTTTTCTTTTCTTTCTTTCTTTCTTCTGCTTCTACTTGTTCATCACACCCTCAGCTTTTTCCATCTTCAGCAGTGGATTGTTTTCAGTAGTCACAGGCTTTATCTTCAATAAATCAAAATTTTTTTTCTTGCATGATAAAAAGCAAACAAAACCTTTTCATCAGATTGAAGTTCTTGAGAAACTGTACTCACAAAACAGAAAAAAAAAGTTTCAAAAAGAAATTGTATTCTCAGAAAAAGTTTCTTATTATTTTACAATGGGCTGGAAAAATAATAAGAGCGTGTGTGTGGGGTAAATGGAAGCTAATTATTTTACAGTGGGCCTGGAAAAGTAAAAGAAAAGAAAAAAAATAATATAACTTAATTTTGAGATTTTATAATTAAAGGATTGTAATTTATTTTTGTGGCCAAATATCTTCTATATCTTGTCTTTGTTATTTTCTTATCTAAAATAATTAATATCATTAATTTGTATTTACAAACTTAATGTTAGTGTTTGCAACAAAAAGTGAATGAGTCTGGTTTTTTTAGAGGCTCAAGTTTTTTTTTTTTTTTTAATCTTTTCGTAATTATTTATTTATTAATTATTTAATGTTAATGAGTTGGTCTTTTTAATAAAAAGGTCGCTTGCTGACTAAAGTTCAATGGAGTTGATTTTAACACGTGCAGAAAGAGGATTTTCCATAGACTTCCATCTCATTCACCTGTATAGTAGAAGTGCTTGCCTTGAGTAGGAACATGATGGAAGTAAATAAGTGGATCTTAGTAGAAATCAACAGAATCTCCAGATGACTATAAAAGGAGAAGAAAGCTACACTAAACAATCTCCTGCAAACTCATCCACCTAATCATCCAATCAAATCAATTAATTACTCTAGTTAATTTAATCAACGGTCAGCAAATTAATTCATATCTATCAAATTTTCTTTCAAGCAACCAGTCAATTCCTTATAAATAAATAGAAATTTCTCTTATAAATCAGTCGATTCCTTGAAAGCAATTATTTTTCCTATAAATTTATTGTACTCTTTCTGGGCTTAGTACTCCTTTTTCATGTATTTGTGTTGACACCGGTCCAAAAATAAAAGCCCAACAAAAATTTGGCCCAGGAATAGATCAAGCCCATAAATAAAGTATCAAAAATCCCAATTCAAATATAAGCTATCCAATTGAAAACAGGGGAAGAAAGGTGAGGCCATTACAAGGCCCAATGAGGAGCATGCTGGTTTGATTGAACCTGTCTGGCCATGTCAACAGTAGTGTTCTGAAATCAAGCACAAGATCATGGCACATTGTCCCTGACTTTTTGGTTGACACAAAGAGGTTGAGATGTGCGATCCCGGACTTGGTGCATCAGACGTGAGCACTTCTTCCAAGAATTAAGCCACTAACTCCATTCAATTACTCTGCTTTAAGGACAAATAAAACTTGTGCAAATCAATTTCGCTCTTTACTCATGTATGCAAATACTCTGATCAATTTTTCAACTTTTAGATTATCTCAAGTTGATGGGTTATTCTATACACACACTTTGTGATTGACTGCTCAAGAATCCTATCCATCATACCCCTGCAAACATAATTGACAGTTTCAGATTTACATAGGGTGCTTTTAGGTCATTTATTTTATATCAAACTTCCTAAATTAAGTCAGTAGACGGTTTTAATATCTACATGTTGATTGAACTAGGATCATTTGCAGTTATATTAAAATAATTATAAGTGTATCTTATCTTGTATTCTGGGTCATTAGACTATAAAAGAAACTTGCTCATTAAAATAATCAAAAGGTATTTACACTCTTTTGGGTTTGTTAATTTTGGTGCAAACAACTTGCAATCAATTTCTACCGTAAATACTCAGTTTTGACAGCAATATAATCAATCATTTGTTTAAACATAGCACAATTTTTTTTTACTCTCAAGTCTTTGGACAAAATTAATAAATCCAGATATTTTTTCGGTCCCTTTAAATTTAACACAATTATTTATTTAAAAATTAGAGCCACTTAATTATAGCAGATTTAGATATTTCATATCCATGGCGCACTTGCAATTCATCACATTATAAATCAAAATATATTCAACAGCTACCTTAAAACTCCAACATAAAAAGAAATTCTCTTTATTTTGATTTAGCAATAAAATGATATTATGTGCCAGGATTTTTGTACAAAAATCTTTATTTATCGCTCAATATACGCTAAAGGAATTTTCATGTAGGAGGATGGTGGCGGGGACAAGAGTTTTGTGTAGGCAGATGAAGCAAAAATTAGGAGATGATCAACAGTGCATGGAGAAATGGGAGTTTTTGAATTTTCAAAATTCTAAATATTTTTTATTACGAAAAGATGAAGGAAAATTTGTTTTGTAAGAAACTGCGTTTAATTGGTCCTGAGTCAAAAGTTTTACACTTAATTGAATTTATAACTTTAGTTTTAGATTTGATTCGACATTATAGAAAGTTTCAGAGACAAATTAAACATTGATGTTAAAATTAGAGAAGGCTGAAATTCTTCAGTTCTGTAGCTGAAGCACAATATTTTGTAGAATTAAAGAAAATGCTGAGGTCTGGAGCAGGCAACTGTTTGGGTTTAAGCCCAACGAACCGAACTCAACCATCAATTTACAACATCAATTGACTCATAAATGGCTTATAATGGATCATCTTTTATCAAGAAACATGGCCCAACTAGTATTTTCTCACTGGGTTTTATATAAAACTTCTTTTTAGAGAAATCTAGGTTTTATTTTAGATACATGGGCTTTAACAGGTTTGATTTTTATCAGCTTGATATAGAGCCCATTTAAGGATCGTCTTCATTTTCTAAACTAGAATCCTATGGAATAAAGTTCAATTTGTGTTTTGTTTGGTGGATGAAATTTTTTAAAGGATTTGACTTTTAATCTTATGCATTACAAGGCAGGTATTCGGTCATTGAGTTGTTGTCTCCCAACAACAAAAGTCTTTTTTTTTTTTCACTCTTTCACACAAGAACAAAGTTAGAAAAATAATTTTATTTTTCGAGTGATTTGGGTCCACCTGACTCTTGAACAACTCCATCCTGCTTCCATACTATATTAAGTTGATTTAAATAAAGTTTGTTTACAACACCAATCCCTTTCTCTAATTTAGTTGTCAATTCATTTCAATTATCTTTATCTATTTAAGTATTATCACTTGCTCCTTCTACTTCCAAAATAATTAACATTGCTATCCAACACATTTATATATACAGCACAAGTTGAAGTAAACATTATAATTTGACTTTGAGAACAATCTTATTACCTTTCTGTTTTTAGTGGCTACAACCATTTGCATTCATTTTTGTAAGTTTCACTCTAACGAGAGGTTGAAATCATTAGTTAAAAAATGCATTTGTGATCAGCACAATTGCAACATATTGTTTTATATTTAATCAGTAAATTAATGAACAAATATCTAATGAAAACTTATCTCGAAATTTAACAAGATTTATCAGAGAAAAAAAATTAATCATTTCTTATTAAAATTAAAGAAATTTATTTTTTCAAGCACAGGTGCATTAATTTGATAAAGATTTCTTATTAAAATATATGTCATAATTCATCATTTTATTCAATAATTATCTCCTAACAATTAAAGGGAGAAAGAATTAAATTAAGAGAAATGAATGAATTCTTGATCAATAAAAAAAATGAATAAACTGACTTATAAATAAGATAAACCCTCGGATATATATATATAATTCAATTATTAAAAGTTTATCTCCTAATATGTAAAATTAGGTGCTCAAATCCTCTGAATATTTCTCTTTAAATAAAAATTTTTAATTGGCCAAAAATACCGTATAGAAAAATGAGGGGGCAAGATAGCTATGTGCTTCCTGGAAGAAGACCATTTCCAAGGTTTTAATTCTCCCAAGTCAGAAAGGTGAAAATTAACAATTATGAATTAACAAATTAAACCTCACAGATGACGTTATCTATTTTTCTTCACGAAGAACAGTCCAGGAAACTGCTATACCTTAAAGAAATTCAGATAAATCGATCACCACACATTCAAAAAATTAATATTAATTAATTAGATAAGATTTTCTCTCGCATCGCGGCGCACCAACATGGACCTTATTACGTTTATCAATCAAGAGTCTTTTCTGACAAGTATCCCCAACTATTTAATTCTTTATGTGAAATACTGAATAAAAATATAATTTTTTAAAAAAAATCTCCATGAAAAATATTCATATTCAAATGTATTTTTATTATTTTATTATTAATTAAGTATACACACTTGTTATATATATATAAACATACTAAAAGATTTAAACCCAGTCCACTATTAATAAGGGTCAAAAAAAAGACAATCACTCATTTTTTAAATCAAAAAGTGGACCAAAAAAGAACTCTCTATTTCTGATTTTCCTATTGTTAAATCCTCCATCTAAAATTGTTAGAACTTAAACAACTTTTTTTTTTTCATTTTTCTAATTTAAAAATAGAATAATTATTATATATATATTTTTTATTGAATTATTATTAATGATAATTAGAGGCTAATATATTTGCCAAAAAATTAGGTGAAACATCAACCCACACAACATAATTCTCTACTTGAGCATCAAACTTAGCCAGCAAATGAGCTGCTTGGTTTGTTGCCAAAAAAATAATTTTATTTTAATTGAGTGTGTCTCTTTATAAAATAAAATAAAAAATAAAATTTACTTTTTCAAATAATAAAATTGAACTGAATTTTATTTAAATATATAATTTAATTTATAAGAAATATATTTAAAAATGAAAGTAAAATAAAAAATAAAAATATTTAAAATAATTTAATTCAAGTATCTTCTATTACTTTAGAATTTATTTTAAATACATTTATTTATTAAAAAATCAAAATTAAATTAAATTTATCATAAATTTTTTCTTTAATGATAAGCTTATTATTTAAATATTTCAAATATTTTTTCATCTTACGTTGAATTTTACTATATAGGAACCATATATTACTAAACTCGACTTAGACAGAAGTTTGCAACGGGATATCATCCGGCGAAGTTAGTCAAACAGAGACGAAACGTGTAAATCATTCACAGGAGGCAACAAAGTCAGGGTTTGTGACTACAACGAGAATGGAGCCACGTCAAAAGTATAAAAATACGTGTCATTTAGTTGAGAAACAATAGTGGACGAAAATATAGATTGAAAAGATGTTGTGTAAAAAATATAGTAATTATTTTTTTAGAAAAAAAAAAATTTATAAAAATTTTAAAAATTATAATATTATAATATTTATTATAAAAAATTAAATTATATATTTTTATACGAAATAAAAATCATATGGATTTAAAAATATATGTTAAAAGTGTGTTAAATGTAAACTATTAACACATTTATATTATTTTTTGAATTAATTTTATTTTTTTATATAAAAAATATGTTATTAGATTCGTTATAATAAATATTATAATATTATAATTTTTATAAATTTTTATAAATTTTTTTAAAATTTTAAAAAATTAACACAATAAAAATTATTATATTTTTGATACAATAATTCTCAACCGACAATGATATGGATTAGTATGAGTTACACGTCAGACTGGGGTTAAACTCTTCTACTCTCCAAGAGCCGTTTATTATAAATCTGGCCTGCCCTTTAACTCAAGGTTGTTTTTATCCATTCCACGTCAGATTTTGAGGGCTTATTAATTTATTATGCTGCAAATTTATTATGTTTTCTTTTTCTTTTTATTTGGCTCTTTTCGTTTTCAATACATATTTTAAAAAAAAAAAATCTTGTATACTATGTAATCAGAGCCGTTCAAGATAAAAAAAAAATCTGGATGGCTAGCGAGCAGCGACAAAAGAGCAAGGGATAAACATCAAAATTGAAATTACTGATCAGCAATGATGGACGTTACCCACGCGCCCATTAAGAATTGTTTAGTCTCATGCAATTATATTGTAAAAAAGAAAATTAACAGAAAAGGTTTTGGTAAAACTTGGTGTTGGATTGCGGTCAAAATTAAATATATGGTAAGTAGATACGGCACCGGCAAAGCATGGGCTACCAAAGTTAGATAATTTACTAATCATCCAAAGACCTTCAAAGTTAGTTAATGAATTTTTTTAGTTCGGGTTTAGGTCTAATATGAATCAAGCTCTCAACTACCTGCAAGGCAAACATTATGTTTGAAGGGTACCAAGTTTCAACTTGGCAAAAACTTATTTAATGCCAAAGTTAATAATATGAATTTAAGGTTGTAAAAAAACAAAAGATGAGAGATATTTTAATTAGAAAAAAATGTTAAAAGTTATAGAGAAGAATTAATTCTAATAATAGTTGGAGTTATTAGTTTATACTTCGATCGTAAATAATTAAATTAATATGAAGGATATATGTTTTCATTATAAAAAAAAAATTAAATTTTTAAAATTAAAAAATGACAGACCAACTGTTAATCATATCAATTTTTTTTTATCATAATTATTATCTTTATAGTTAATATTATATTATGCGTCTTCTGAATAATATTTTCATAATTGTTGACAGGACCTATTCACTTCATTTTTATTGACTAACTAATTTAGAAATAAAAGAATGCTGGGAATATCAAACTCTAGATGTCATTTATGGTATCATCAAAGAGGAACCTCAAAGCTTCTTAATAAGGAGCTCGAGCTCAAAGGCATCTGCAATCCTGAGTCTTGAGACGCTACTTTCAAGCTACAATATTTTTTTAACCTCAGCTATTTAATTAGGCCTAAGTTTGAGGCCTCTTTATCCAAAATAAGACTTAAAATATCAGAAACTCAATTATATATCTCAATATTTATTCCTCAGCATATATCAAAGAAAGGAAAATTCTATAACTTCGTAGATTATATTGATGATCTTATTAAGTAATGTAATAGGAATTTCTAAAAGAAAATATGTACAATGCACAATTTTTTTGCATGCTATATTAATTGTAAATTTACTTAATTCAATAATTAAGGTTAACTGTTGACCATCGTTAATTAGTTGACGGATAAAAATTAGAAAATCAAATGCTAACAATTAAAAATTTTAACTTTATTTTGTCTATTATAATTTTAATTTGTTAACAATTAAATTTTAAAAAGATAACAATATAATTTATCAAACACTCTTAACTAGTGGTTTGAAATAGAAACACTATACTCTAATTTCTAATTACCCATCTAAATGTGTCGATTTCTCTAATTCGATTAAATGGAAAACATATATATCAACATTAAGAATTTCACAAATACAAATATATATATATATATATATATATAGCATGATTTTAATAATGTATTGTAAAATTGATTTCATAATATTAATATTAATATTTAAAATCTTAAATATGTCAATAAACATGGTTTAAATTAATTTTCATATTTAAAAAATATCTTAAATATTTAACAAAAATTTTAATTTAAATGAGATTTCAGCCTAGAACACCTATCATTAAATAATTTCATATTTTCCAGTTGAAACTTGAAAATAAAAGATTTTTCTTATAATATATTGGATAAGTTAATTTCATTTCTTTAAACCGTATGCCCTTTGAAATTAATTATAAATTTCTAAATGACATTTAATAGAAAAATCTTATGACTGAGTTTTCATTATTAATTTATTTATCAATTTCCATAAAAATTTCTACTAGGAGATATTTTTGTTATATGAGAGGTCATGTTTTTTCTCAACCAAATTTGTTGTTATTTTTTCATTTTAAAATAAATATCTTAATTTTTTTTAGATGTTTCAATTTAATTATTTTATTCTTTAATTTAATTTTTATTTTATTTTAAGTTAATCATAATATATTCATTAAAAATATATTAAAAAATATAAAAATTAATTAAGAGGTAAATGTGAAAAAATTAGGAAGGTAAAAAAATATTAAAATATTAAAAAATTAAAATAATAAATGAATTAGAAAATTTAAAATATATTAATTTTTTTTAATAATTATATATTTTATAATTAGGTTGTTTATTTTGAGATTAAGAAAATATTATATATATATATATATATATTCATTTTAATGTATTTGTTTAGTCAAAAAGTGTATATATATACACGCACCGCTAACCAAAAGCGTGCATCTTTTCTGTTGTCTTTTATAATTTCTAATTAGCTCTCTCTCACGGTATTGCCTGTTGGCTATAAAGCGAAAGGACAACCACCTCCATTTTCATTTCCAATTTGCGCGAAAGAAAAAAAAAGAATTTCTGAAATTTGTGTTCCTCTCCTTCAGTCATGGAACAAGCTCACAACGCCACAAAATCCACAACTACTACTACTTCCGCCACCGTCTACGGCAATCTTTACGGTCATTTTCAAATCACCGATCAAATTTCTCGCGAATTACCTCAAGCCGACGTTCAAATTATTACCTCCGGCGGCTTACGGATTCCAGCTCACAGTAGCATTCTGGTACTTATTAATTTCTCATTTTCCATTTCTATCACTGATTTTCTTCTCTTTTTTTTTTGGCAGTAATTAATTAATTTTCTCATATCATTGATAGGCCTCCGTATCATCGGTGCTGGAGAATATCATTGATCGGCCACGCAAGCATCGTAGCTCCGAGAAAATCATTCGCATCCTCGGCGTTCCTTGCGACGCTGTTGCAGCGTTTGTTCGATTCATCTACTCGTTAAGGTTGGTTTTCTGCGTATATATATCCCAGCCATCCATTAAATCATCGAAACAAATCTGACGGCTCATATTATTATAAAGTCTAAATTGACTGCTGATAATTGATTAGATTCAAAATAAAAATATAAAATATAAAATACTTTTACCATTTGAATTGTATTCCAAGCTATTTCTTTTATTCGGTAACGTAAACTAGAAACGATTTCTTTCTTCAAACTTGAAGGTAGAAAATTTGGTTGGTAAGTTGGAGACCAAAAATTCCATTGAAATGACGGAAATGTCCTTGGCATAGGTGCGATGAGGAGGAGCTGGAGAAGTATGGGATCCATCTCTTGGCATTGTCTCATGTTTATTTGGTACCACAGCTGAAGCAGAGGTGTGCCAAGGCAGTGGGTCAACGATTGACTATTGAGAATGTGGTGGATGTGCTTCAATTGGCAAGGCTCTGCGATGCACCGGATCTTTACTTGAAATGCATGAAATTAGTCTCTAACCATTTCAAGGCTGTAGAGAAAACTGACGGCTGGAAATTCATGCAAAATCATGATCCTTATCTCGAGCTTGAGATTCTCCAATTCATTGATGAAGCTGAATTGGTAATTATTAGATCTGTTAATTAATTGGGTCTATTAAAAATAATAATCTGTATCTGTTATTAACATTAATATAAATACTGAAATTATAAACAGAGGAAAAAGAGAACGAAGAGGCACAGGGAAGCGCAGAGCTTGTACATGGAGCTGAGTGTAGCAATAGATTGCTTGGAGCACATATGCACTGAAGGGTGCACGAGTGTTGGGCCTCATAATGTTCAGCCCGCAAAAAAAAGAGGCCCATGTAAAAAATTCTCTATATGTCAAGGTGTCCAACTCTTGATCAAGCACTTTGCCACGTGTAAGAATCGGGTTAATGGAGGGTGCTCCCGTTGTAAGAGGATGTGGCAATTACTAAGACTTCACTCTTCAATTTGTGACCAGCCTGATTCTTGTAAAGTTCCTCTCTGCAGGTAATTAATTAATTTTCCAAATCCTTTTTATTATATGAATTTCGCTGTTTTAGTATTTGTCTACAGTTATTATTGGTGCGATTATTTTATTATATATTTTTTTAATTTATTCGTGATCAAATTTTAAATCTCATATAAGAATTCATTTGAATATTTAGTTTTTTGAAATAATTAAGCATGCTTATATTTTATGATTTTACATTTGAAATTTAAATTTAAATTTATAATTATTTCAAATGACGTCCAATTTAAATGAATCTTAATAAATTTAATATTTTAAATTCCTCATATATGTCCAATTATTTGTGGAGTGTTGGTTTTGATTAAGTATTAAAGATCAAAGAATTGAAGGGAAATTTTATATCAGGGAGTCCTATCTAGGCAGAATGCACAAATAAATTTAATAATTATTGACCACTTTCCCTCTCTTTTATTCTAAATTTTATTTCTTTTCATTTTAATAATAATTTTTTAATTAAATTTTTTTAGTGATTTAACTTGTGATCTGCTAATTAGAATTTTTTTTTATGTTAAATATATATAAAATTAAAAAAATAAAAAAAATTATATAGGTTATTTTTAAAAAAATTCAAGAATTAAAAAAAGCTATACTAAAAATTTAGAGTGCTTATAAAAATATGTACGGATGAGTCAATTTGTTTGTGCTGTAAATGGACCCCATAGGCCAGCTAACACCGTTCCCATCTTTGGGCTTTATCTTTCCCGAAGAAATTGTTTTTCATTTTAGGACCCACGAAGTATTTCTGATATTTTCCATGTGATTCCTAAGTATGTGGATTGCATTTATGCGTGCAGTGAATAAACCCGTTTTTTTTTTTAGTGGGTCCAGGTGTTGGTTCAGCCATTAGCTTGTCACTAACTCAGAACACTCGACAACTTCTTGATTTTTTTTTTGGTGCTTTGTCAGTTATCAAACTCTTGATTTTTTTTTTGTGCTTTGTCAGTTGTCAAACTCTTGATTTTTAACCCAAGTAGGATTATTTGTTCCCTTCTTGCTTTATATTTTTCAAAACAACAATCATGCCCATGAAATGAATCCTACTACCCAAAACAAACAAGATTGATTTATCAATCAACTTATGAATTAGATGAAAACGACATCGCACTAAGTGCACCAATAGATCTTTTTATGCTGGTTTAATTTAGCCAAGTAGTAAAATTTTCTTTGTAATATAACATTTTTATGATCAGTCTTCCACTTGAATTTAAACATATTACATTAGTGTATTGAATGAGTTTCATTTTAACCAAACAAGAAACAACTTTATGTTTTTATCTAAAGTAAGAGGATGGCCCAATTAGAGTTTTTAAGAATTAAAAGGGAGGCAAGAAGAACTTTGTAATAATTTCTCAAAAAAATAAAAAGAAGAGAACTTTGTAATATAATTAACTTTCAGGCTTTCAAAGACACGTTACAACGGGCAATTACAATTAACTTTTATAACTTTTTATTTCAACCAAAAAATAAATAAATTATTGGCCCGTTAGAAATAGTTAAGGATGGATTTGTAGATGTGACATTTTCTAATGCAATATTATTCAAAGGGTTCATATACAGTAAAATCTGTTTAAATTACTTTCGTTGAAACTCAAATTTTTTTTTATTTAAAATATATATTAATTAATCAAATATTAATTTAACCTGTTACTCTAAGTTAGAATCATAGAAAATTATTTGTAATTTCAAAAATTGGTATTCTTTTTGCATTAGGTGCTTGCTTTTTGACAAAATGATAAGATAAACCCCAATACTTAACCCTGTTTTTTGGTGGGTGGTACAGGCAATTCAAATTGAAAATGCAATCGGAGAAAAAGGGCGATGATGCACTATGGAGATCACTGGTGAGAAAGGTGGTATCAGCCAGAGTCATG
Organism: Aleurites moluccanus; assembly: GCA_948193065.1. Classification (NCBI taxonomy): domain Eukaryota; kingdom Viridiplantae; phylum Streptophyta; class Magnoliopsida; order Malpighiales; family Euphorbiaceae; genus Aleurites; species Aleurites moluccanus. Next base: position 44,642 of record CANXYC010338540.1, on the reverse strand, counting down.
TCTTCTCTTTCTCTGCCAAAGAGGAAAAGAGAAGATCAACTGATGATAAAGGAATCAATACAGCTACAAGATCATGGGATTAGAACTTTCAGCTTATGATTAATTTATACTAATCAAGAAAGTGTGGTGCAGTAATGTCCCTTCTTTTTTGTGAATATTAAATAAGTGGTGTCTCTTGTAAACAAAAAAGCAGCTTTTTTTTGTTTTTTTGTGCTCTGGTGTAGTAATCAGTTCCTTTGCACTAGGTTTCTTTTTATTAAGCGTCAGTTAATGGAGAGGAGTAGAAGATATGTGTAATTGTTAATCAATTAGATGATGGAAATGAGTGAAAGTTGTGTAAATGAAGGAAAATGCAGTACATGTTTGTAATCTTGGTTTTTTCTCTTTTATAAATTAATTGCAAGTAAACTAGCTTGTCTTCCTGTAATTTGCTATGTGTTATTAATTTCTTCAGTTGTTTTCTTCTTAAAAGAGAGAGAGTTGGGGTAGATTCCCCAACTAAAATTTTATTTTCATAATAGTAATTGCCATGTATCAATGCATATAAAAATCTTGAAATGCAAACATTCAAAATTTAATTCATCTATTTACTCAACAATAAGAATAATGTTATCTTCAAGAATAGTGCCAAAAATTACTTAAATTCAAATTAGTTTTAATTATTTACTTTAATAATTTAATCCAACTTTATGATTTTAATAAATATTCTAGATATTCAACTGTAAAATTAGTTGAAAATAAATAACATTAATAGAATTTAATTGAATTTTTTTATAATTTTTATGTATAATTTAAATTTAAAGAGAATTGCTTTTTAAACACGAATATTTATCTCTAATTTGCTTTTGTTAAGTGGAATTTTCTTATTGGATACTAGTCAAATCAGTTCCTTAAACTGATTAAACAAATGCATGATGGTCTATTAGTAGTTTTCAGACTAGAAAGTTCCATGCTTCCATTTTTCTTTTTCGTATCAATTCTTGATGATGTTGTCAATTCCCTTCTATACTAACCTCTAAATGAATGTTTTCCTGTAGATGATTGATATACTCAAAAAAAAAAATCTCACTAGTTACAATGTATCCACTTGTTACAATAAAAAAATCTCACTAGTTGCGGTACCATCAATCATGTGATATTTTATATATTTGAGCTACTTGTATGGCTGTAAATCTTTACTTGCAATATTGAAATTCCCAATTGATTTTTTTCACAAACTAGCTTTAGGATATTATATGTCTAATCATTTCATCACATCCATTAAATTATTGAAATATAGGTATTCAGATCCATGTTCAAGATTTTTTTTTTTAATTCCTTTGGTAGAAAAAAAAAAATATTTTAATGATTGAGAGTTTGTTAGAATTAGTGGTTTACGTTTTAGATCTCAATAATTAGTCACGGATACTTGATAAATTTTATAATTAAAACATTTCAAAATATAATAATTAGTGATTTAAAATTATAATTTAGATATTAAAATTATAATTTTTATCTATTAGTAAGTTATATTATAAATATATATAATATGAATATCATTTTAACTATCTCACTACCTCATTACTTGATATATTTATTTGGTGTATTGATATCTTATCCCACTATCCATTACTTGATATATTTATTTGGTACATTATGTTTAGCTTTATATGTCATTTATAATATCTAATTTATGGTAAATTTATATGTTATAATTTATAATAGTGATAAACTTTATAAATAGGGGTTCCTATTATTTTGTAGAACATCAAAAAGATAATAGAAAATTTTCTTTTCTATATTTTTATTTATATTCTTATTCTTGTTATTGTTCTTATTTTTATTTTTTTTATTTTAGAATTTTTAGAAGTTTCTCATATTTATTTTTAATTGCTAATGATTAACTACAACTGCTGAATTAAATAAGTTTGAATTAATTTTATTTGATTTTATTTATATATGAAAAATGTAATTTATCCTAGCATTTCTTATTAATTCTAATTGATGCCATATTAGAAAATATAATATAGTTAATACTTTATTATATTTCATGTTGCTTTCTTATATAGCAATATTGTAACACTATATTATACAATACAAAGTTTAAAGATAAAAAAATGTTGGGATGAGTAACTATACTCACTATTTATTAGTTGGTGAATTCAGAAAGATGCCCATAGAATGCTTTTCAACAGGATTTGAACTTTAAAGCATCGTCAGAAGATACCCTCCATTGGTTGTGGAAGACACAATCAAATATTTCAGAGCACTGAATAAAGGAATGTTTGAGTAGCTCTCGAAAGTTGGTCTTGGTGGAGGGCCTAAATTAAACATTATGCAGCAATGTTGTTCTTTTTTTATACATAGTAATTGATTTTAGGCCAATAGGAAGCTACAGTATAATGGAACCAATGTGTGGGTTTAAGTTTTTCAAATTGAAAAAACAATGCAACAAAGTAATCCACTTATGGACCTACTTAATTCGAATCCATCATAATTAGTCCCATTACAATGCATAGGTTTTTGCCAGTTTCTTATTAATTAGTCGTACATGAGATTAGGTTGAGAAAGTATGTATATTGCAACGTAATCAATTCAGGTTTTTTTAATGACTGAAAAAGGGTTCTCTTTTGCTGCAACTTGCCTTCCAATGTAGTAGTGTGATAAATACCCGCCACCTCATTATCGGTCATCTTTAACACCTTTATCCAAAATGAAGTATATATACATTTTCTAAACGTCACAAGAAATCAGGGAATGTCTTCAATTTCAAAAGCTATCTTGTATTTTTTTTTTTAAGAATTTTGCATGGTTAAATTATTTTTATAATAATCACGGTATTAATAATTAGTATTAGAAAATAAAGAAATTTTTTTATAAAATATTATAATTATTTTTCATGAATCACAAACCTAATTATTATACGAGAACTCAAATTTAAAATCTCTCTTAAAATATCTAAATCCCTGTTATGCAAATTAAGTATTGGATGATAATAAATTATCTTGTTGGCGAATTGGATGTAACAACGAAAAAATTTTATTTACACTAAATATATAGATTAATCTTAAATATAAAATTAATAAGTGATTAAATATTTTAAATAGTATGACTTTTTTATTTATTTTTATTTAATGAAATAATATTAATATTTTTTTTAACTTAATATATATTTATTTCATTAAATAAATGTATATATTTAGCTAGAAGAATTTTTTATTATTGATACTTAAATTATAACATCGGCTTTTATATATTTTCTCGAAATATTGAGATAATAATTAATTTTTTGCTCTCATTTAATAAGAAGAGAAAATGTTTTAGTTAATCATCTTTATACCCCCTTTATTATTAAAGGAAAAGAAACAAATTTAAGTATTTTGAAGAACAATGTGGAGTATTTTACTAGTTTAATGAGGATTTCCTTCTAATTAGTGGTTTTTAAGGCTCAAGCGATCATGAATAGTAACATCAAACATACAGGGGGAAGAAGGGCCTTCTTCAATGACCCATATGAAAATGGGCTTCGTTTATTTTTTAGTTTCCTCCCCTGTGGTGGGGTGTCTGCTTTTGGGCCTGACATTATAGGCGGTCCAAAACCGTATGTTCTTTCGAGTGAAAAATAAAAAGAGGTGAACTATAGAGCATGAGAGTATCACGTTAAAGTATTTCGTTTCGATCTCTGATTGTTATTTGGGTATAAACTCTGATTTGTTGCACATAACATACAGTTTATCTGTAAATGCATATAGGATCTGATAATAGATTTAAGTATATGTTGGAATATAAATTTTATAATAGTGAATTATAAAAATAAATATCAATATTTAAATAAATAGAAAATTTTATTATATTGATTTGATTTAAATTTTTATAATTAAATTGATCCAATAAAAAATATTACAAAATAAATCACTCTTTCCAAATTAATCAAATTGGTGTTTATTACCAAATAAAACTAATATAATTTTTTTTTCAATGATAAATTATCAAACTAACCAAATATAAAATTACTCATTCGAGGATAGTGTTGGAATATAAATAAATAAAAATTTTTATTATATTGATTTGATTTAAACTTTTGTAATTAAAGCGACCCAATAAAAAATATTATAAAATAACTCATTCTCTCAAAATTATTCAAATTGCGTTTATTACTAAATAAAACTAAAATAATTTATTCAGTATGATATACTCCCTCCATTTTTTTTATATAAGTCACTTTGGAGAAAAATATAAAGATTAATAAATTAATTATTATGTCTTAATTTTAATATAAAATGACTAATATAATTCTATTTATTTATTTCATCATCATTAATAATAAATATAAATTCGATTTTTAATTAAGGGCAAAATAAAAAAAATAATAATAAATATAATCTTGAAATTTAAAAATGACTTATAAATTTTTTTTTTTAAAACAACATATATAAAAGAACAGGAAGAATATTATTTTTGCTTTATTAAATTTATTTTTTTAATTTATACGAAAAAAAATTGTAAAAAAAAATTATCATAACATAATGAAAGTATTTTTTTTTTATTAATTACTATTGAATTAATGTGTTATTGACAACAAAACAGAAGTATAGAAATGAAAATATTTGGATATTGAGCCATGTCAATGAAAACAATTGGATAACTTTCCATAAAATGGAAATCAAAATGCTTTGCCAGCACTAGCTAATGAAAAATGACACCACTTTTTCCATATTTGATTTTATGGGTGAAATTTGAAGTTTTGAATCTGTCATTCATTTTAAAAATAATTTTATTTTATCGCTACCATAATACATCAGTCAGTTGAAAATGACTTCACTATAAATTAATGATAAATATTGAATTGTGGACAAAATGAATTATGAATTTAATCGTGAACGTCTACGAACCAATGAATTCGTTCTACAACAATAATTATTAATATAATTGTCTTGTGGTTCCCCACATTCGTTGTGATTTAAGTAAGGGACAGCTTTCGAGTCCAACACAAGGCAGAGCAGAAATGGCTACCAACGCAACCAGTCCTGCCCTTGATCCAGATCTGGATCAACCCGATAACCCTGCTCTCCAATTCGCTCAGTTCGGAGCAGGTTGCTTCTGGGGAGTGGAGCTGGCGTTTCAGCGGCTCGTTGGGGTCGTTAAGACGGAAGTCGGCTACTCTCAGGGTCACGTCCACGATCCTAATTACAAATTGGTTTGCACTGGCACCACTAACCACGTCGAGGTAGTGCGAGTCCAATTCGATCCCGAACTTTGCCCGTACACAAACCTTCTCTCTCTTTTCTGGTCTCGCCATGATCCCACAACCCTCAATCGTCAGGTACGACCGTCTTGGCTTCAATCTTATGGCTGCCATTGGGTTTAATTTTAAATTATGCTAAAAGCTATTTTATTGATTGATTGTTCAGGGTGGTGATGTGGGTGCCCAATATAGATCAGGAATATACTATTACAATGAGACCCAGGCTCAATTAGCCCAAGAATCAAAGGAAGCTAAGCAATTGGAATTGAAAGATAAAAAGATTGTGACTGAAATTCTGCCAGCAAAAAGATTTTACAGAGCAGAAGAGTATCATCAACAGTATCTTGAAAACGGTGGAGGCAAGGGATTGAAGCAATCTTCTGAGAAAGGTTGTACTGACCCTATCAGATGTTATGGCTAATTTAGCTGAAGCAATTCTTGCAAAAATGCTTATTATGGAAAAAAATGGCAATCTTTTCTGTAATTGTCTAGTAATGAAATAAAATAAGTTGCCTCTGTTTTATTGTTCCTCTGTTTCGTTCATCATGAGCATGAATGAAGTTTTAATTATATGGAATAAAAACAATCTTAAAAAGATTTTATTAACCTTCAATCAGGAAACAAGAGCATTGGTATATCATTATTGAATCAGTCTATGTGATGTTAATATTAGTCATTTAGAGACCCATGAGCCTAAAAACCCATGGCCGCGGCGGCAGCAGCAGCAGTTTGTAGTTTTTCAGAGTTCATCCTTTGGAGAAGATTTAACTCCTTTAGGATTATTTGAGGATTTCTTGATAGGATATGAAGCCTCCATTGCTATACCACAGAGTCCTTCTTTATCAGAGATTCCACGTTTCATCCTTATGTAACCTTTCTCTCCCCATTCTGCTCCCCAAGAATTCTTCACAATCCAGTACTTTGTTCCATCAAGAGTTGTTCCATAACCCACATTTGCAACTCCATGATCCAGTTCTGTTCCGCAACTTCCAGTAAATACTCCCTGTTTTCATATTCCACCAAATTGATAGTATCCAGTTATGTTCTGATTCTATCAGAACAATTTCCATTTTTATTTTGTGATTATTTAAATTTGTTCGAGTGAGCAAATCAGCTAATGAAAACACTATTTGGTTAAGGTTTTACCTCTGAGTAGAACTGGAAATCTGAACCTCCAGCATCTATGGCCACAGACACAGGTTGGTTAGCTACTGCTTTAAGTAATGCATTCTCATCATTTTCTGGTACTTTCTCATACCCATCAATAGAGACTGCAGGTGAATTCTCCTAAAAGTGTTGCCAATTGTAATTAATTACTTTATATCCAATAATTAATCTAAATTAAGATTAAAGTGAATATGTTTATAAAGTATAAACCTTTGAAACATCGCAAGTTCCATCATCAGCTTCATAAGGATAATTAGCCTCAGTTGTTATGCCTCCCCGTTGCTTAATGAACTCAAATGCATAATCCATTAGCCCTCCATTACATCCTTGATTCTCTTCAGTATCACAATCCACCAACTCTTGCTCAGACAAAGACACTAGCTTATTTGTCCTAATTTGATTAATTCCTTCAACAGCGACAACTGTCGAAAATGCCCAGCAACTACCTGTACCACATTGAAAACGAGAAGAATTAAGTTGCAAGAAATCAGCAAAATTCCACTGCCTTCTCACAATCACATAACAAAAAGTATGCAACTTTTCTTTTTTCCTCTATACCATTAAGTGAAAAATAAATTTAGGCTTACCACATTGGCCTTGATCCTTAACACCAGTTACAGCGCCTTTCTTTCGCCAATCAACAGAAGGTGGGACAACATCCACCTTCTCATACATGAAGCTCCCATTTTCCTGTGGTGTTCCTCGAAACATACGATGATGTTTAATCTTTGAGCCAGCATAAGTGCTCCTAAATTCATGATTAGTCATGTCTGCAAACTTGTTAAGCTTTAATTTATAAGGTTTATCCAGGTTGTTAGTATGGTGAACATGCATTGCATTTTGCTTAAAAACATTGAATCTCTTGTGCTTCTCTTGAAGACTCCTAGAAACAGTGTGGTGGCTCCTCCACCTTTCGTATAAATCCCATAAATTTTCCTCAGATGCCAAATCCTTTTCATGGAATTCGAAACTCTCTACAATTACCAGAACCAAAGATAATGTGAAAGCAAGAATTAGAAACTTGTTCATTTCCATTTTTCTATGAAATTAAACTGAATAAGTACTATTTGATGGGAAATAAAGAACCTCAGATATTGGTTTATATAGAGAAATGAAAGAAGAGGAACAATAGAAGATGAAGATATGAAAGAAACAAAGAATAATAAATGAAGAAGTTACAAGTTCCTTATGGGCATCAACAATCTGTAATAATTATTAATTATTTGTGGAAGAAGATATGAAGAATGGATTTGAGAGGGTATATATATTAATGTAGAAGAAGTTGTATGGAATTTGATTTATCTATACAAGCAATTAGATAATTAAGTCCTTATATATATATATAAATGAGTGAAAGTTGGTTCAAATCACTTGCAACAGCCAAAAAAAGAGTTCTTTGAGCAGTTACAGTAAACAAAGAAAGAGACTATTGAAAGGAAACACGCCATGACATCTTTACACATCAAAACTTTTGAAAGGGAAACGAGACTATTTGAATTTAGTACTTTTAATATATATATATATATATATACACGAAGAAGGGAACATGTTAATAAATAAAAACACTCTTAATTATTGTTAAGTTATCCAACTAAAATTTTTTCTATTTATTTACTAATTTCAAACATTGCTAGACAAATATATCTACTTATTATAAAAAGATTAAAATTTATTTAATCTTGTAAAAATAATTCTCTTAATAAGTTTTTAGATATTTATGAAAATTTCAAATTAAAATTTTGAGATTTCAAATCAATAAATTCTATAAAATTAAGGAGATTTCGAGTCAATAATTTCTAGGTAATCCATATTATTATAATTATTATAGTAGTTATTATTATTATTATTATATAATGACATTTTATTGTAGTAAGATTTAAATTTTTTATCAATTCTTATAAAAATAACTTCTCTATCAATTCTAAAAGTTTGTTGAATTTTTTATATATCCTTTTTCATTTAAATTCTTCGCTATCAAATTTTTTCAATATTTATTAAAATCTAAAAATTTGTTGAATATTTTATATGTCTTTTTTATTTAAATTCTTGGATTTTTTTTTATTATTTATGGGATTGATGTATTGAATCAAATTTTATAAAGATACTCTTTTAATTAAATTTTCAATTTAGATTAATTATATATCATGTTAATGGAATGTATGACCTCAATTTCTTTTTCATATTTTTTAAGTTATACATATAATTGTTGTTGTTGTTATTATATAAAACGTACAATGGATTTAATTTATATTAAAGTACATATCAGTTAAAAGTTTTTATCAATTAATTTATAACAATATAATCTTAGAATACTTTTCAAATTAATTACAAACTTAATATGCATATTAACAATGAAAATTATAAATAAAAATTTTCTACAACATTATTATTTTTAGTTACTTTACCGTATTTTAATTTTTGCTTAAATCCAAACAAATAAATCTTATTCACAACAAATTAATGAATTAACCCAATTTTTTTATTTACTATAATTTTATATTTAATTACAATGCATTATGAAATTCTTTATTTCTTGATTTAACTAAAATTTTAACATTTAATTTTTCATTAAGTACTAAGAAATTTATTTGATTCAAAATTTTCATGGAGATAAAAGAAAAAATTGGTGATGGAGATAAAAGAAAAAAAAAAGATATTAAGAAATTTATAGATTATAAATAGATTGATATAGATATATTCTAAATCAAATCATATAATATATTTATATTTTACTAAAAATTTTCAAAAAATTACCAATATTATAAGATTAAATTAAAATTTTATAAGATTGAAAAATTAATTAAAATTGAAAATTGCCCATATTAATTTTTGTTATTTAAATTAGACAAGTATTATTGTTATTATCATTATTATTACTACTACTACTACTAATAGTAGAAAGTATAGGAAAACTCAATTTTTTTTTTATTATTTATATTATTAATAATTACCCTATATTATATCAACTTAATTATATATTAAATTTCTAAGAAAATAAATACTTAAATTATAATTTATATTATAAGAATTTGGATAATTGAGTACAAAAAACTAAACACACACATATATAGCTTAGCCATGACTTATTAGTTAAGTTAGAACTTTTTTATGGTGGTGAATTGCTGATTTACCAAAATTATTATTCAAGATTTTTAATATTATACTTTAATTAATTAATTTAATTTATGAATTGTTATATCAATTATTTTGTTGATACATGCTAAAATTTTTATGATTATATATAGTTTGTGAAATAATCTCATATTAAATTATTATGTTATTTTTTGGTAGATTAATAAGGAAAAAAAATATTAATATTGCTCAATTTTAATTAAATAGTTAGAGTTGATCCTATAAATGATTCATTTTTGAGACCACATATTTAACGTACTTAAAAAAAAAAAAAAACTAGTTATAAGATAAATATTCAACGACTGAACTACTCGGTAATTAGAATTTTGTTGTCATGAGAACGATGAGAATGGTTACGTGATAAATCCATGTACAGATTATAGTTCTGCAAGTGGGAAATAAAGTCTCTTTGCAACTGCTTTTAGGCTTTTTAACTGAAACCCACCACCTAAAATACCAAAAATCTTTTGCAATGGTCTTGAGAGAAATGTGCAAGTAATTATTCTGTTTTCATCATCTCCAATTGCACGAAACTATTTTTGATTGAGAGGTGAAATTGGTGTGTTATAGATGCATGATATTTGCACATGTCTCTCCAACGTTCCCATGATTTATGGGTTAAAAAACATGTAAATAACTGGAAAAAGCTTCTAGTGAAATGTAAAGTTTTGATTTTTTTTTCTCCTTCACCCATTCAACAATTATTGAGAAAAAAATCCCACTAGATGTGTCGTAATTATTTGACTAGATAGTCAAGGTATTGCTTGTAGGGATAATGTGGCGTAATGTATTGGCAACTTGTCACTTCTACGGTTAGACACACGCACGCAGAAGAGAGAGAGAGACCAGCTATGTTTCAACAAAATTTTAATTACCAGATATGAGATGAGCTTAAGCTCTTCTTCTTCAAGGAACCATTAACTTGCAAGCTACAGGTCGGGCATTTGCCATTGTTAATTGTTTAGCATAAGCTCCTTCCCTAGGATGAAGTCTATATTGTTCAATATTATGATTTCAAGATTAGCATTTCTTTTTTAATATATTATTATATGCCAACTGATAAAGGTTCGCTCACTTAATTTGCTTCAAATCCCAATCATGACTTCAGAGTTTATAAGATCCTAATCTATTTACATCCCTTTTTAATATTAAAGTGCATGACCAGTACATAAATGAATTTATAAATAAATAAATATTAAAATTAATATAAATTCATATATATGAATTTATAAGTTCAATTCAACTGTGTTAGATGCAATACTCAGATCAATTATAAATCTTTATTGTTCGATGTAATGCAATTAGACTTGATTCATGATCTAATTTCAACAAATCAATTAACATTTATTGACAAATAGATCGACCGACGTCTTTTTTTTAGTTTCAGTTCGGACTGACATCATTAGTCTAACAACAAATGGGTTGAACATAAATTTCAAGATAACAAGAGCTTAAACATGGATTCTAAAATCCAATCCGTTTGGACATAAAGTTCTAACACCATGTTAAATTTTATGGACTCTTATAATTATTATAACTCAATTGCATAAGATCCAACACCTAATCATTTATAAATCATTTATATATTTCGATATGGGATAATTTTTCCAACAATAACTTTGTTAGAATTTGTTAGTTTGCCAGTGTAATGCAATGGAAAAACTTATAAGCAGGAAACTCTAGAAAATGACTTCAGAACACAGTCACAGAGCAACATTGACAACCCTCCTCATTCTACCTTCTCATTAGAAATAAATGAAAGCCGTGTTTGGTGCACTGTAATAGCTAAATTAAAATAATCAAATATACTTTTAATTGTTTGCACTAAAAATGCATTTCATTATGTTATAGTTCATTCACCGAACATGAATTTACTTTTAGATAAACTACTATCACTACAATTACTTCTTCATTTACAGTGTAGTGAACTACGTAGTTAACATAGCCCACTGAAATCACCAACACAGCATAGCACCTACAACTCCATCATACTAGACTCTTTTCAAATTGTTACATTTGTGAAAATAAATGAGCTTATCTTTTTCCATATTATCAGAATCAAGAATGAAAAAAAGAGACATGAAACTAAGCAGGAGATGGGCAAATTTTCCAACCTAAAAGAACCCAAATGGCTATTCAATCAAGTAGTAGTTCTCTCAAGGAGTGGGACCCGAACTATAACCATGTTATGCGTCAATGAGCACTTTACCTAAATTCTCATGCCTGCTAAAGATGCAAAACTCCCTATTTAATTCATCATAAGCCATCCATTTTTAATGCTTTGACCTTGCAACAATTACAGCTTGATGCCCTGAAGACTAGCCAAGACCAAACAGAAGAAGCCTATCTACCCTCATCCGAATATAAATATTTGTAGAAAGCAATAGAAATTGCAGGTTCAAAATAGCTAAGCACATGAGTTGAATCAAGTAGGCTAGCATATGAGATGCAATATAGATTGTGAGCCTGTGCATAAGTTAGACGAATCAATCTTTTGTAGGAAGAATAATACATTTTATTTTTCTCAAAAATATTAAAGAGATACTGAAAAGAGTTATTCCATTCTCATCATTACTTAAATACTAAAACAACTGTCATATAACAATCATCAATTATTTTTTTCAATCAGCAGAGATAAGGAAAAAAAAACTGTGCTTTCCATAAGCAAATTAATTTGTCAACTCAATTATTTTTAGCTAAATGTTTCTTAAAAAGAAGCCCAAAGAGCTACCAGCACTTGGGGGAAACAGAAATTTGACCGAATAAGTAGCTCATGCAAGAGGATCCCTTTGTTTAGCTTGCTGCAATAGCTCCTCTCTAACCCTCTTGATCTCCATCTCCTTTTCAAGTCTTTCTTTCTGAAAGGATGAAGCCAAAAGCTTATTTAAATTACAAGATACAATACACAAAAAGCCACCAAATTTCAAACAGAGAGTTTGATAAAGGAGATCAACCAAAGATGTTAAAGTAAAAGAGAATGAATAAATAACAATTCCTCTTTTGCCACATATATATGTTTAATCCTCATGGACAAGACCGATATTTTGGAATTGGACATTAGTTTGAAATTATACATTAAAATTTAAAACCAGTACATACATATATTACTGGATACAGATTTCACAATTTGACTTCAAAATAATTTATGGGGAAAGATATCTTGTACATTAAAAAATGTTTTCATTACTGCACAAAACAAGGAACCAGCTCAATTTGCAACCACCAGTTTTGCAGTCCAAAACAAGTAAGGCTTGGGCACATCCATTGCCTCGCTGGAAAAAGCAGTAAGCATTTTTTTTCTATAGCTACTGCAAAAACAATCATTCATTATTCCATTGTTCTACTCAGTTTCATTTGTCTTTAAATGCTAATTGTAAAGGTATACATTGAGGACAAGTAGTTCTTCAATGCTTAGAATCCAGAAATTCTTTTTATCTATTATATTACAGAGACTTTTTCATTTATATCAGTTAGCAGAAACTTCTAGGGCATATGAACAAGAAAATAAAAATGGTGGAAAGTCCATGAAAACTAACTCATTTACTGAATCAAGTTAATGATTCAGAAACTGGCTAGTGATAGAAAACCTAATAAAATCAAACAGCATTCCTTTCAAGAATTTGATGAGGAGAACTTGCAGCAAGGGCACAATTCATTCTGCATGCTCAACCTTGACAAAGGCATCAATTGGTGTTTAACAAAGACATAATTATGCAATTATACAATAAATTAATGAGAATGTAGCTATGGCAATTCCAAGAATAATTATGCACATACTTTATAAAGGTTATCATCAGTAATCTTTTAGCAATTTAAGGAGAGATTACAATTTCAAAGGATTTCTAATTCCAACATCTTTAACTCTTGGACTTTCTATTTCATATAGAACTCTGTAAGATTCAATTTTCTTTGTCATACTTGAGCTCTCAAGCAACTCAATTCGTTACTATTCCTACCTGGATAATAGCTGCCTTTGCCCTCTTGCTTTCACATAACACTATAAATCTATAGAATTCAGGGCAAGATGTTCAATAATATGAAGAAATCAAGAAAATTAAACAACCCCACCTCAATTTCCACCACATTGTAACAGAGTAAATCATTTCACAAGTCAATCACATACATTAAAATTGTTGGAGAACAAAAAGCTCTATTACTATCAGCTCAAGACCAATCTAAAATTTTGATTGAAGACCCACTCATTAAGTGAACTTGGAAGCTCAAAAATTCAATCTTAAGCAAAATTAAATTGCAGAATTTCCACAACACAACAAGCAAACTCGAAGAGAGCAATTTTAATAAAAGAAAAGGAAGAGAAAATCACCTTCTCATCTTGGTGAAGAGCAATCCAAACATGGAGTCTATCCATTGATTGCCAAAATACAAAGGCTCCCAATGACATCGCGAAATACGTAGCCACTCTCACCATCTTCGCGTTTTCTGATTTGGAAAAGACCAGTTACGCCACAGCAACCAAAACGCTCCAGAATTGAGATTTTAGATCGATAATTATAATTTATAAACGGGTTTGATTCGACGGACAAGGCGCATTGCTTGTTTCTGTCGGGCGAATGGGCCAAGTTCGGACTCCCATTGGGTGTCAATGGCAGCCCAAGCATGGATTCGAGTGGGCATGCTCGAAATTTTCAAGTCACGCCCCTCTTCTTTTACATCTTTTTACCCTTTTTTTTTTGCCGAATTCTATTTGTTTCTGAATTTTTTCCCTTTAATGATTAATGAATAAATATATTTTTTTTTGTTTGAGAAATATCCTAACTAATGATTGTATATTCTTTTAATACTCTCGTTATTTCAGAATAAATATCCTAATTATAAAATACATAATTATTAAAATATATATATATCTGTTTTAACCATTTTAATTAATTTTTCTCAAACTTCTTAATTTTTTCATATTTTATATTTTTTAATTATTATTTTTATTTTCAACACATTTTTAATAAAAGTATTATTATAATATTAAAATAAAATATAATTTAAATTAGGTAATGAAACAATTAAATTAGATCATAGCAAAAAGAAAATTAAAATATTTAACATGGATAAAGAGAGTATAAATAATAATTTAATATCTTCTTTAATGAATAATAATAGTATTTGATTGTAGTGCTGTAAATTAGATATCAAGTCATAACAATCCTTTTCTTTTTAAAAAATTTGTCATGTATAAAAATAATAAAAAGTATTTTTTATTAAAAAATTAAACATCAATAAATAATATTGGCATTATATTTGGGATAATAAATAAATTTGACATTGATTTGATTTGATTTTCAAGTTAAATTTCATAAGAAAATTGTACTATTTACCCAAAAAAAAAACAATCAGTTGTTAACCAAGGGATATGGTGGTTATTATCAGTGTTATTAGAGATTATTATAATGATTCAAGGGATAATAAAAGTCCAAAATTGCTAATTTCTTGGTGCAACTTCATTGTTTCTTTCAAAACAATTTCTATGTCTAACCATAAGTCCAAAAGAACAAATGGCAAACGTATCAGGCAAATTCAGAAAACAGAAAATCAATCGAGAGAAATATTCAGTTCCAAAAGAAAAAGAGGAAAAAAAATTGGTTTTAGAAAAATATGGCTCGAGGGTCACGCCATAGAAATTTTATCATGTTCTTTCAAAATTACAAGCAATTTACCCATACCTATTTACAGCAACTAAGCAAGCATACTTCTCATATTACAATGGTAAACTTTTCTGTACTAGCACGCTCCTTCATTAGAAATCATTCAATCCGTCTGTCCCAAAGCAGGATCTTGTCATGCTAGGCAATCATGGAACCAACCAACTTCATCATATTATGACTTCAAAGCATCCATAAACTTGTTTGGAGACCAAGCATTAAAATTTGGCAGAGAAATGTAACCAAGCTCAGGGATTACTGAAGCAAATCATGTCCAGGTATAAATAATTCCATTCTTGTCAGCAGTGGCTAATGGTTTTCCAAGTCCGCTCCATGAACAACAGAGAACAGAAGCAGTGTGTTCCTTCAAAGTGCTCACTATATCAGCTTTGGCTATTGACCAAATATACACAGATCCATCAGCTGATCCAGCAGCAACATAGTTGTCATCAGGACTGATACAAGAGCGACTCCAATTAGATGCCACTCTGTTGCCAGTTGCTCTTAATGTGCCACAAACTTCCAAAGATCTCATATCAAATAAATTATGCAAGTTATCTCTCCCACTCGTCAATACAACATTTCCATTCCGCGAAAGACATATTGATGTTACAGCAAGCGAATGTGCAGCAACTTCACTAAGTAGCTTTCCTGTCTGAATATCCCACAGACGCAGATTCCCATCAACATGGCCTGAACAAATGGTCTGTCCATCCATGCTAAAGCAAAGAGCATTGCAGTTGCTGTGAAAAACAATTGTATTGGTACAATAACCTTTTTGCAAATCCCAAATTTTTATAGTCCGATCATATGCAGCACTGACAACATGACGACTTGAAATTTTACTGACATCTACAGCACATACTTTATCAACGTGGCCTGTGAGAGTGTGACGGACACGCCCTGAGTTGGCATCCCATACATACAAGTTGTTTGAACTACTGGCTGCAATTACGGATCTATTATCATGGGTAATGGAAAGATCAAGAACAGAGCCAAGGCAACCATAAAGAGTACGACTTAGTGATCCAGTATTTGTATCCCACAATTTGATAGACCGATCCTGGCCACCACTAAACAATCGGGTAGAATTATACTCAAATATTATAGAAGCACAGCCACCCTCGTGAGCGACAATTTTGTGCTTGCACATAGAAGGAATGGTTGATTCCACGAAGTACTCAGCACCTTCTTCACTTTGTCGAACCACTCCATCCACTTGCTGCCGAGCAAGTTTCTCTAAACCACTTGCCTTGAGCCGATCAACCATTTCTTCATATAGTGCATTAGCCTAAGTTAATTTAGGAAATCGTTAATGACCATTTATAATACCATAAGTAAAACAGGAAGAAAATAATTTCTCCCCATGAAAAGCAGGATAAAAGTACTTGAAAAAACTAAAACTTCAAAATCATACAACTTGATATTGCCCTTTCCCCATATGTGAGACCAAATCATGGAAACAATAAAAGCTACTCTCTCTATCCCATAAAAAAGACCCTTAAAAACCTATCAAATTTTCTAAAATTGCTAGTCAATTATAATAACTTGAGAATAATTTTCTTTTACAATACATTCTGCAGAAGAAGGAAGACAAACTTAGGACTAAAAAAATCAAGGTCATCAAAGATGGAACTGACTAAATGTAATTCATCATTTTCATTTCAATTACAGCATTGATATATAGTACCTCATTAAGACGTTCAGCATCCTGCATCTTTTGCAGCATCCAGCGATCAACTAACATCTTATTTTCTGCCTCTGCATTCTTAGATTTGACAGTCATATCTTCCAGCTGTGTTCGAAGTTCATGATTCTCACTCACTACCAATTCTAAAGCCTTGATCTTTTCTTCTAAATCCACCTTTAATTGAGAGCATTCATCCCTGCAACACAAAACGATGCTTCAATATTTCATAACATCATAAAAACCTCAAAACAATCTTTCTTGCTGGCTAAAACACAGACTAAAAGCCAACCTCTTTTGAGTTAGCTCCTTTTGCAAATCAGTGATAGCTGCTTCTTTTTCTTCTAGTAAAGCTTTTGATGCTCTGGACTCAGCTACCTCTACGACAAGTTGCTCGGATAATCGAGATTGAGCTTTGTAGCATTGCTGAAGTTCCAATTCCAGATTTTCCGCTTTCTCCTTCCATTCTGAGCCCTTCCGTGATTACAAGAAACAGAAAATTACACCATTAAAAACTAATTATGAGACAACATAAGTAATGATAATAATAATAATAATAATAATAATGATGATGATGATGATAACCCTTCACATGAACTGAAAACTTGAAATTAATGCTCAGACAAAGCTCAGATTATAATTGAAGTACTTGTTTTTTTCCCAATGCACAATTTTCCACTATCAATTGAGAGAGAGAGAGAGAGAGAGGACCTGAGAGATAATGGGTCTGGAGAGAGCAATATAAGCAGGAGCATGAGCGCCTTCTTCAAGCAAATGCCGTTTCCTTAGGGCCTTGAGCGCGTGCTTTATAGCTTCCCTCGCAATCTCCTCCTGAGACCTGAAACATTCACCCAAGATTAAATCAACACATCTCTAGATGTTTGGTAGCTAAGAAAACACAGGAAAAAAAACAATAAAGACCAAATTTACGATAACAAAAGGAAATTAGCGCAAATAAAACAATCGAGCTGCTTGGCTCAAATGAACTGAACCCAAATTAAATCTAATGGAAAAGTAAACGACTCAAATTTACATACATATTTTTATTGAAGGGGAATCAGAATTAGGACTGGTTTTGAATTAGGGTTTTCTGAAAATGAATTGCACTTGTGTATTTCAGAAATTGAAAGAAACTTGTATAGTTGTATAGTTAGTTTATTATTATTAAATTGAACAGAAGAAAACTGAGGACCCGGGAGATTTGGATAGGCTTGGCCCAGATCTTTAATAGTTTTGTTGCTTTTTGGGTTGGGCTAAGCCCCATAATGGCTTTTTTTTTAAAAAAAAAAAAAAGAACAATGTTCTATCTTCTAAACAATGGTTATTAAATTTGTATTTCTTAAAAAAAAATATATATATATATATATATATATCCAATGAAGAGAAAGACGATGATTGATCTCAACAGGTTTCATTTTTTCACAAATGCAATTAAAATATCAAGCACTTAGACAAAAAACCATTCCATCAATTTGTCAGCAGACAACAAATCAGGTCAATTTCGGGTCTAATTTTTTGGATGCATACTTAGAACTGACCCGACGCATAAATGGCTGTTTCAATTATTCAAGTTTGATTTAGCTCAACCAATAAAAGCATTCAAATTAGAGGAGCTTCACCACTGTTGCTTGATGCATGCTAGTCCAAATCATTTCCATATAAATCAATAACCACATGCCACAAACACATACAACTGTTAACCTTCCATAATTTTATTTATTATTACTATTATTTTTTGCTCTTACTATACTAAAATTTAAACTTAAATTCCAACAAATAAGTCTTTTAACTGAGTTGTAGTTGTGTTGTTTTCAAGGATCTGAAATGTAAAATTTTAAGTCAGGAGTTAAATTTATATATTTTTTAGTTCTGTAATAACTCCAATATCAGATGAAGACTCATCAGCTCAAAGAACATATTTTTCCCCACGCCCGCACTTACCTCAGACATGCTTCTATATTAAGAAAAAGATGTATGTAGTTAGGCTGATCATAACCTGTAAGCTTCATTTCCTTTGGACAAAGTAGAATAAAGAGGTCAGAATTCTTCAATTAACAATCAAGGATAACAATCCCGCCCAGACCCAGTATATTCAAACCCTCAGTCCCATTACATAGTTATTATGCAACTTCAATGAGCAAGGCACACACTCTGCAATCGCTAGTTAAATACCAAATAATTTTTCCCTTTTTCTTTCCCACTTTCCTGTCCCCTCCCCCCTAAAACCAATCTAGTGCACAAATTTTACACACTTAGCATTCTTATCCGCCACGAATCCTATCCAGCCAATCAACACTTTTCCGTGCCTTTTCTAGCTGTAGGTCGATGCTTTTTCTAGATTTCTCATGGTATTCAACACTTCTCCTTGACCTTTCCATTTGGTCAAAGGAGATCTTTAACTTTTCTAGCTTGTCAATGTTGGTAAACTTGTATTCATGAAACTTCAGTTTTTCAGGTCTATCAGTACTTTTTCTTGGCTTCTCTCTCCGATCTGTGCTCTTCCTTGGACCCTCAAAACAATCAGTACTCCGCCTAGGCTGTTCAATTCCATCTGTACTTCTCCTAGAAGTATTTCTTCGTGATGGTGATTTCTCAACTGTTGATATGAACTTCTTCAGATGCCTAAGATACTCTGGATATAGCTCTAAATCACAGTGATTTCCTCCTTTGAGCCATAGTGGTTCGTATTTCTCCTGGCACAGTTCCCAAAGCTGCTTGCCATGAGAACAGTCAACCACTTCATCAGAAGTTCCCTGTAACAAATCATACAAACCAGAACAATTAATACCAGATATACTCTAAACCCTAACTAAAATGATGACATGAGAACATTGATGTAGCATTAGTTTAGTTGTTGACCAACATCAAAGCAAGAATTGCACAACCTCAAAAATAGAAATGAGCAATGTCCTAATATAGCTTCATGCAGTTGCCAAATTCCAAGTGTAGAGTTCCAATCACTTACGTGGATAACTAGCACAGGACACTTCACTAATGGAATCTTGTCTATGTTCTGCACAGCAACAAAGTAAAAACAAAATTCAGTTCAGGGTTTTATTATGCATCATTTATAAAGGATTATATTCAGGAAGATGAAAACAAAAAATTCTATTTAACCTTATAGATATCGAACCAATATGTGCGCTTCACAGGATACATGACTCTTAACCCTGATAGTATC
Organism: Aleurites moluccanus; assembly: GCA_948193065.1. NCBI lineage: Eukaryota > Viridiplantae > Streptophyta > Magnoliopsida > Malpighiales > Euphorbiaceae > Aleurites > Aleurites moluccanus. The sequence goes on along the minus strand of CANXYC010338540.1, from coordinate 24,597 downwards.
GGACTATGCAGGACTACAGCTCTTAGACGAGGTAAACGTGCAGCAAGATCCAAAGTAGGCCCACTACCAACAGATTGACCATAAAGGATTATATTCTCCTGCTTGGCACCATAGCTCTCTTCAAGACACTTGTAAGCAGCTTCGATATCAGCATAAGTATTGTGCTCACTAGGCTGCAAAAAGGTATATGAATGAGCTTTAGAGAAGCTGTTGACCACAGTAATCTCAATCATATGTCGAATAGAAGAATATTCCTACTGTTTACCTTTCCAGATGACTGTCCATAGCCTGAGTAGTCAAACCTGCATAAATTGGGGAAAAAAGGTGTTAGAGTAATTATCCTATATCCAATGCTTAACCAGAGGATAACTGGATTAGCTGACACATGCACTCTAGTAAAGAGCAGGTCCTTAAATGATGCAAAAATCTGGGAAATCCCAATCAATTAACAATTTGGTCATTTTTCCAAGAACATGAAAGTGCATATAGTATACAACTACAGTAATGAAATTTCCAGGCCATGTTTTGCTTCATCCATCAAATTACAGAGATTTCCACACTAGACCACATTTTCCCAACTTTCACATAATCTTGTGCTGTTACTGAGTCACAATTCTACCAGGTAGGTTTGGACTTCCTAGATCAAGAAAGATCCATGCACATTTTATTCTGTGGATTAATAAACTAACGCCCAATTCAGTTAAATCAGCAGCTATGATGATGTGTGTTTCCTCAAAATCTTAATGGAAAGTGGGACATTCATGTTCAATGACACATTTTCTACTTCTGAAACAACACCTAAAAATTATATGCATGCTCTTCTTCTTCTTTAAAATTTCTTTGAAATTAAAAAATAAAATAGAATGTAGCTTAACTAGTCTAGGACCCCTACCGGATTGAGGACAAAAACCTATAACAGATAAGATAACAAAAATCTAACTCCCAATTAAAATATTTCCACTTGTCATAACCAGAAATCAAAATATAGACTATATGAATAAGCAAAAGGCAAGATCTTGCATCTAATCCTGTGTTGGCAGAAAGTTACAGTTCTCAAATGTTATGCTGAATCACTTAATTAACCAGATATACTACTATAGATCAAAATCCATAACAAGCAATCCGTAATCTGAAATTTTTAGGTTCCTCACATCCAATCCAGTTGAAATTCCACAAAATTTTCAACTGGGTATCACACATTCACCTAAATTTCAACAAAACACCCTCAACATACAATAAATCCACAAAATTTCCGAAATTGAAGAAAGGGTAAAGCAAAAGTGAAGTTACCCCATGAGATTAACACGCAAATGAATGCTCAATTCGATGAAGAGCTCATACATCTGGCCAATATCAGCAGCATTTCCATGGGAGTAAAGCAGAGTAGAAGTAGCCATGGGGTACCTAACATAAACAGCAACGATCTCAGTACCCCGGCGAGTAGGGAGACGCAAAACGTCAACGTTTTCACGGTGAGGAAAGTGGTGAAGAAGCAAAAGTCCAGTGGCATCATCAGTAATTAACTTGTAAGAAGGAGGATTAGGCGGAAAAAAAGCAAACTTTGCAGCCATAGAAGAAGTCACCCCACCCATTCTATACACTAAATTTTCTATAAATTCTATATATAAAAAGAAAAAGAGTGAATTAATCAGTAAAAAGAGAAGAAGATGAACATTCCTTGGCTTTCTTCTTTTTCTTTTGGCAGAGAACAGAGCATGTAGTTGTTGTTTGTGCGTGTGAGAGAAAGAAAGAGCAGTAGATGATTAATTTTTGTGGGTGGAATTTTCTCTTGCCCGTTTAGAGGGCCATGATATGATTACAGCTTGTCTCATGCTGGTGTTCATCACATATCACACCTCTCTCACGTGTTAAACTACTGTTTTTTAACTTTATATTATTATTTTTTTCATTTATTCCCTTGTTCTTTTTCTATGCTTCTCAGAATTTTCTTTTCTTTGCATTCTTGCCCCTCATTGGCCCCTTTATTTGTTATTAATTACATATTAAAAGTCTAAAATGTTCCTATTTTCAATTTTTATTTGAGTAATAAGTGTCTGTTTGGCCCAGTAAAGAGCAAAACTTTGCCTGAAAAATCCCTCTCAGCTCTTACAAACTTTAAATGGAAGGTAGGCTTAATCAATTATTTAAAATGAAAAAACACTATGCTTAATTGCTTATTAATTACTACAACAGTCAATACAGCTGATAATTATGCAATAAATAAAAAATAGGAGGACATCATTGCAAAAGCACCCTTTTTCTATGGACTCGCGCAAGGTATCCAGGTTGTCCCATCGTTACACGTGTCTGTATTGTTCCCCACTGTTACAAACAACTCTAGCCAGTACTCAGCATTTTGGGCAAAAATCCAGTGAAATGCATACCCGTTTATACCACAGATCACAACCATTCACTTCCTTATTTCACATGAGCCCAGTTGTCAGGTCTTTGATTTTCACGCAAACGAGGTAGCATGCATAGATTATTGCAAGTATTGTTTTCTAGTATATACCGAAAATTTTAGACGTGAATATGGATTGGATCATATCGCTTTCGATTTCAAAATATATGATATGATCATAATTCATATTAATTTTAGGTCTAGATTTAATAAAAAAATTAATTTTATATGAATTGATAATTAAATCTAATTTTACATAAATATAATTTTAAATTAAGTTGATTTTATTTTGAAATTATACTTAATTCAAATGAATTTAAATCAAATTGAACATGTAATTCATTAATTTGAGATTGACTTGATCTAATTAACAAACTGATATGATTTGAATTTTTTTTATATGATTTATCAACTAACCTAATAAATTTTTAGGTATGATATCAAAATTGTTTTAAAAATTAAAAAATTGTAAAATCCAACATCAATTAAAAAAAAAAAAAAATTGGTATGGTTGTGAATGTGATCAAAATACATTTCTATTGTGAATAAGACAAGCTACTCCAAATAAGAAGATGCATATATATAATGGTTGGAGCAACAACCATATCTTGAATTAGATATGAGTGTGATCAATGCAACAACTAGTCTGAAAATGAACCAAATCAAACAGTTCGTAGTTAATGTCAAGTTTTAAAAGCATAGGACCCATATCAATAAACATGATGGGTTCCTAAGAAACAAACCCACTTGATTGCTTATGTTTTCATCTTTTAGCAGCTGGATTCTATTTTTGGGTCTTGAAATGCTTATCATAAATACTTATTATTATAGAGAGACGAAATAATTGACTTGTTTTAATTTAAAGTCTTGCTTTTTATAGATTGCATGAAAGATTTTGGACTTAAATGTAATATTTATGAATGAATATTGTGACTCTATAGTCTATACACCAAAAAAGTGATGAAGAAGAGAATATGAAAAGGAAGAAATGAAGATTATTAGGAGCAAAGATGGACTTAGCTTTGGATCCCTTTCAATCAACTTTAATGTGTTTAATTGCACCATAATAATATTTGCTAAATCAGAGGTGCATGCACTTTTTCCTTGCAATTAAGGACTATAGCCATAGCCAATAATGTTAAGAAAAATTTGGACTTTTAATCTATACCTTTATTTGAAATTATTTTCATATTTATGTACAAATTAATCAATTAATTAACATAGTTTGTTTGGCAAGATTAATAATTTTTAAATGTTTCTTACTAGTAGGTAAGGACTGTTTTATAATAAATCATTTTTAACAAAAAATTTAAAAATATAATTTTTTTTAATATCAAGTGCTAGTCTAATTAACAAATCCATTTATTTTTATTTTATTGATTGTAATTTAATTTATAAGATCATATATTATAAAGAAAATATATTTTTGTTATATATGCTAAAAAATTTTAGTATAAAATGTGAAAGCTAATATTATGTGATCTTATCATACTATCAAATAAAAAAAAAAAAATTCTTCAAATTATTACTTATTAGATAAATTATTCAGCATTTACCTATAAATTCATATAAATTATGTACATTTAAGAATATAAGGTATACTATATTGCTCTCAATAATTTTCTAAATTATTAAGGAGAAATGCGTAGAGATGATAATTTTGTGCAATTCATCGAATATTTATTTCATCTTAATCTGAATGAGACAAATAATATCTACTCGTTTCATAAATGAAGGGAACAAATTTTTTATTTTAAATTCAGATAATGGTAATATCTGTCTTGAATCCGTCCGATTATATATATATTATTTAATATCTTTTTATATTTAATTTATATATTTTTTAATTTATAGTTATTTTATAAATTATATTATATGAATATTTAAAAAAATATATAAATAAATATATATTTTTAAAAAATATAAAGTAAATATATAAACAGATATTATTTGACTCAATCCTATCCCACTCTAAAAAGAAATGAATAATTTTATTTTTAAACGAATTAAATTTTGATTTCACAAAATTCATTCTAAATCCATACAATTGCCATCCTTAGAGATGCGAAATTTATATTATATAAATGAATAATTATTATTTCTAGGAAATTAAGTAAAGAAATATATGAAATTTCTTAGAAAACAATGAGAATGTGAAATGAGAAAAAGGGCAAAAAGCCTAGAGCAGAGCACCAAAAAATCTTCTTGGTCCTAGCCATTCCGAAGATCAAAGTCTAAAAATAGTATTATTAGAATGTGCGAAGCGAGCATGTTGGTGATGCCAAAGACAATATCCTCGAGAAACAGAGACTGCCTACATGTCTCCTTTGTATTTGTATGGGTCTCCACTTCCTCTTCTCTCTTCTTTACCTATTTATTTTAATTTCCGTTTCTATTGTTGAAAATTAATGTCCATGTTTTTTTATGGGTTAATCTCACAACTGGCCCAAATTACATGTTTGTTTTAAGCATTACATAATTGTTTTTGTCCTCATTCATGAATTATCAAATATTATATTTATAAATTTTAAATTATAAAATCAATCGTATATATTAATTTGATTTTGTTATAGAATTACAATATTATCATCATCATCATAAACCTTCTGTTTGATTTTTTATTTAAATTTTTTTAATTTATTATAAAAAGTTAATTCTTTCATAATATGAAATAAACTCACCATAATATTTTAGCCCTGCAAAGTCTTGAGTTTAACCCATAGTTAGATCAAATTTATTAAAAAATAATTAATTAATTTCATATTTATTGAATTAGTAAAATATCTTCTTCATTTTATAGAAAATCGGTGAAAAAAAATCCTAAAAAAATTTATGATGTGCTGAAAAAAAAAAAAAAACTACTAGCTATTTGGAGGCCCCATATTTCTTTTACATTATGTTTCAGAAACTGGCTCATTGATGACAGCATCGTTAGGCCCATACTTTTGGAGGATCTTAATGGAACAAAGTCCAGATTTTTGGGCTTGGAGCCTTGACAATAGAATCGAGTTGATTTGAAGTTTGAAGTCTTTTATGTGGCGTTGCCAAATTAAAATTTCATTATCAAATTGAATTTTTGTTAAAATGAAGTTTTGCTAAGATTTTATAAAAAAAATTCCATTGAAAATAAATATTAATTTATTTTTTATAAAAAAATTAATTGAAATTTACAAAATTTGATTTAGATTTCAAATTGGATTGTCAAATAGGCATGTAGTTTAATTGGATAATGAGGACATTAAGCCTATTAATTCACTTTAATAGTGTTTGTGCAACTAAAAGACTTGCAGTATCTCTACCCAACACATGTCCGATAAATTCAAATCATATAAATTTGATAATAGTTTATATTATTTATTATATATTTATGATTAGTGGTTGATCACATGATTTGTAATCATTTAGTAAACTAAACATCAATTTAAAAACTAAAAATATTTATTTCGTGCTACCAGCCAAAAACTAAAATATGATATACTTTTGAAAAAATCTGAAATTTTTATGTTTAAAATGGGATTATCAAAGATAGAGTGGGCGATCATATATATTTTCTCTGTTTTTTTTTATTTATTATTTAAAATTTTATATACATATTAAAATACTTATTAATTATATTCAAAATAATATATTTAATTTTATATTCTTAATTTTATTTTAAATTAAGTTAGTATATTTTAATTAAATGTTATAATGATAAAGTATGAAAAAATAAATAAATATTATTTTAAAATTTTAAAATGATAATTAAAAATATAAATGAATGAATTTTTAAAATGATATAAAAAAATAAATACATTAATTAATTAGCTAATTAATTAAAAGTTAAAACTTAACATGATTTGATACCGTGAACATAGCACATGAATTCACGGAGCTAAAAAAGTGTACTATTTTATTAAATTTCTAGAAATCATAATTAATTAGTTTATTCACCCATGACATTGTTTGAGCTTGATGGTTGTCATTTGTACTAAGTTTATTATAATTACTAATTAAAGATTATAAATTGGAATCTATGTTGCTAAAGAATGCCTTAATATTCACTCAACGCCACTAATTAATTGTAGAGGACTCGAGCACATGTATTAAAATATTCCATCAATTATTTTCAGGTTGCTTGGAAATAACAAACACTATATCACAAAATTTTTAGGTGAAAATAATTAATTATAATAAATTAATAATAAATTAATATATTAATATGTTAATATACATCTCATGATTTAAATAATTAATTATTATATTCACTTTACAGAGTAATTATTAATTAACATATTTAATTTTTAATAATTAAATTATAATATAACGTGGTGAATTAAGTTATTTAATTTTTTTTCATATCAAATAAAAATAAATAAAATTAAAAGAAAAATAATTCAGGTAAATATATACTATAAAATTAAATCTTAGATAAAAATTAAATAATGTTTATTTTGTTTTTTCAACAATAATGACAGTAATTTGTTATATATATATACTTAGAGCAATAATTAGTAAGGTTTAAGTTTCAACAAGATAAAAAAAAATATATTTTTTCCTTTTAACTATACATATATAACCTCAGACCCTACATACTGGAGAAGCAATTTGCACAATTTAATTTTTTTTTTAGATTAATTAGCATTAAGAAATTGCACATGTTCATTATTAATTTAAGTAGATTGTTCAAAAATTAACTAAAGAAAAATTAGAAATAGTGGAGACATATTTTGGTGGTACATTTGTCAATTGATTTTTGGGCCCACCATCTCCGACCAACTAAACTTAAATCACTTCATCTTACCAATTCTTGCCAAGTGCCAACTCTATAAAAGCCTAAAAATAATTTAATTATTATTATTTCTCTTAATATAGTTATAGATTATCACATGATTCACAATCCATCCCTAATTAATCATCATATTATAGCATAAATATTCTCTCGATGTCACAAACTTACCAGAGCATTAAACATGGATTCCCTAAAACACAAATGCATCACGACTCTCAAAACCCCAACACCTCACATCACTTGCTTGGCAGTCCACAATAGTTTCCTCTACGCAGCTTCAATCAATCAAATCAACATCTTTGATTTATCAACCTATTCTCACATTCATACATTAACTACAAAAGATCCTGCATCAGGGTCCATCAAATCCATAGCATTTCACCAAGATAAAGTCTTCACAGCCCATCAAGATTGCAAAATCAGAGTCTGGGAAATTTCTGAATACTCCAAACAATATCAACTTATTTCCACTCTCCCCACTGTTAAAGACAAGCTCCGACATTTCATGTTGCCAAGAAACTATGTTAACGTTAGACGTCACAAAAAGCGGCTTTGGATCCAACATTGGGATACAATTTCTGGGTTAGCAGTGAATGGAGAGTTTATGTATTCAATTTCTTGGGATAAGAGTTTTAAGATATGGAATGTGAAAACTAATCGTTGTTTAGAGTCAGTATTAGCCCATCAAGATGCTGTTAATACTTTAATTGTGTCCGATAATGGGACTGTTTATTCAGGTTCTGCTGATGGGTCAATTAGAGTTTGGGAGAAAGTTGGTAATAATAAGGAAAAAAAACATAAATTAATTACTACATTAGAGAAACATAAATCAACGATTAATGCACTTGCACTGAATGGTGATGGATCAATTTTGTTTTCTGGGGGTTGTGACCGTTCGATTTTGGTGTGGGAAAGAAAGGAAGTTGATGATAATGAACATCATATGGTGTTTGTGGAAGCATTGTGGGGACATTCTGGAGCTATATTGTGTATGATGAATGTAGATCATTTTTTAGTGAGTGGGTCATCGGATCGGACGGTGAGGATTTGGGAACATGGGAAAAAGAATGGGTATTGTTGTCTGGTAGTTTTGGAGGGACATAACAGGCCAGTTAAGTCAGTTGTTGCAGTTAGAAGGAGTGAGTCTACTAATGGTGGCTCGTTCTTGTTGATTTGTAGTGGAAGTCTTGATGGTGAGATAAAAGTATGGGATTGTGAAATGTCAGCTCCAACAAGAAGAAATTCGACTTAGTTGATTTGCATTTAATTAGATTATAAAAATTAATCTATAGCACATATTATTATTTTATTTGTCATTTATTAATTATTATAATGTTTTATTATTTCTTTATATGTATACCAATAATACCATTTATTAATTAGACATTTAAAATATTATGACATGATTTGCGTGATCTTGTTTATTTTCATTATTAGCTGAATATTAAATAAATGGTGTTTGTCACATAAGTGCCAACAATTAATATTATATATATATATATATTAAATAAATTGGATTATTTTAAAAAATTTAGTTAGCTTATAAATCTTTAAATTAATCTTTTTACACACTTGATCCATTAAAAATAATTTTTTATATAAATCTAATTTTCAACTTACCCAAAATTAATTTTTTAATTTTATTTCTATATATATCAGAATAAAATGAAAACTAAGGGGCACTCAAAGGTAAAATATTCTTAACTTGTTGCAGTAATGTGGAATATTTACATATCCAGAGTAATGGCCTCGTGCTTTTTGAGACTCGTTATTGATTCTCACTTCTTTTTTTATTTTAATTTCATTTCCCCTTTGTATTAAAAAATTATATACATTGTTGGTTGCTTTTTCTCTTTTTGAGATGTTCATTTTTCTCTTTGGTGCATGTTTCTAGCAAATTGCTTTTTCTCACTTCAAAAATCGCTCGTCTCTAAAAAAGAAATCCATATATAACTTTAAAGTATCTAAAATATTGACAAGAATAATGCCCCCACGCAGGATCGAACTACGGACCTTCAGTTTACAAGACTGACGCTCTACCACTGAGCCATAGGGGCTTGTTGGTTGATGGTTGCACATTATATTATAAGAAGTTTAAACATCTTTTCGCAGCAGTAACTCTTTTAACTCGAAAGCAATATCTTAGGCTTAGAAGCCAGAAGCAAGAAACGGCAGGATCGACATGGAAGATGAGACCTTCGATCCTGTATGTGTAATTTATCTACTATATGCCCCAGATTTTGAGAAATACAAATTATTTATCCTTATTTATTTATTTTTTAATTTTTAGGATTTAATTCACGCCATTTTCAAGCTCGTGTGGAGCAGAAGAGCCCTTGGTTTGTAATTTCTGATGCAATTTCTTTTTTTACTATATTAGTCTTTGTTTCTCCCTTTGATTTGTTCAAAATTATTTGTTTAGATATTTGAATATTTTCGCAGAGCGCGAGAAAAATGAAGGAACGGATGCTATGGACTGCGAGGTGCTCACACTTGGATTTTTCTGTATCATCATTCAGATTTAGTATGATGTTGTTATTTGAGCTTTATTAGATGATCTTTCCTGTAAAATATAGCTTTTAGCATAATTAAAAATTATACTGATTGAACATAAAATAAAAATAATCTTCATAATGTAAATCCATATGAATCCACATCTAAATTCTTAGGGTTACACCGATCTTGAATCAAAGTGCTTCTAGTTTCTTTTCTGTTTGTGCTTTTAATGCCTCATCAATGTTTCTTTATGCTCCTCACTCCTCTCTGTTGCTTCAGAACTTCAACTTCAATAACAATTCTGCTCTGGGTCTGTGTAATGGTTATTTTGGGGGTAACATTGCATTACTCGTTTTTCATCTCTTTATAAATGCATTTTGAATGATTGATTAATAAATTGAACTTGTAACTCATTTAATGGATGTGGAAACGACTCGTTGTATTTGTTGTTCTGTGTTTTTCTGGCTGGAATCTGTTCTTTTAATCCTTAAGTTGTAGATGATTAATAGAATGTCAATGGTTTTCGTATGGAAGTAACATGAAAAAAAAGGGTAATATTAAAGAAAAGAAATTCATGCATCATTCACAAGCTAATGTGTTGTGGAATGTCAATTATACGGAAACCCTTTACGAAAGCATCTTATGTCAGGTAGAATGTGCCTTTTTTTTTTTCAGAAAATAATAGCAATAAATTTTGCCTTTACCAATGCTCTTTCTTGACTGTTGAATTCTGTATGGGATCTCATCTGTCTATACTGGTGCAGGTAGGAGTTGGAACATCCAAAAGGATTAGGCCAACTTCTGGTATCTCATATCATTACTTCTTTCAATATTTTGTACCCTTTTTCATTGAGCATTTCCCCCCATTTTTTCATGTATTGCTTCACGTGTGGTGAATCATAATTGAGATGTTACAAGTGTCTGTCAATTTGATTATTGTTCTTCTGCTCATCTTTTGTGATTCAGCTAATTCAAATGCGCTAAAGCTGAGTTGTGAACTTCTCCGAGTTTTTATCTCAGGTTAAACCATGTGCAATTATAAGTCGGATTCATTTTTACAGCACAACTGAGTTGGATATTCTGTTTCTATTATAAAACAATCTTATGAAACACTTTATATTGATGCAGAGGCTGTGCAGCGTGCTGCTACAATTGCTGAAGCAGAGGGAGCTGGTAAGATTGAAGCGACTCAATTAGAGAGGATTCTCCCACAGTTGCTTCTGGATTTTTAGAACATTACAAGCTTACGGAAAAATGGTTTTTTCATTTTCTTTTTCATTACTTTGGAATCCAAACTTTCCAAAATGTGATTACTACAGTTAGTGACTTTTCAACAATGGTACTTTTTTGATAAGTGGATGTAATGAATTGGTGTAAATGCCTTCATGTCCTCATGGAAGAGAGGAACTTTCATGTTTTTTCAAACATCTTCTTGTCTGCATCTTCTAATTCAGAATATTTTATTTATTTGATGCATTGTTTGCTAATAGAATCTTAAGTTTCTGGGCTTGATTTCAATTGTTCTTACTAAGCAAGCATGCATCTACCAAGGGGTGAATCTCACTGATGATATTAAATACGAGTAATAGAATTTAAATTACCTAAATTTTCATATTAAATACAAACATTAATACAAAATATTAACACTGATAATATTAATTAAAATTACTGTAAACATATTTAATTTTTTAAATACAAACATATTTAACTCACTTTGCTAAATTAATAATTAATTTTTTTTAATCAATATGTAAAATATATTTATTTATGGGCGTAAAATACATAAAATAATAAGGTATTATAAAAAATTATATAAAGATAGATATAAAGGAATATAAAGAGAATATTTTTTTTTTAGTGTTAAAAATGATATTATAATTGAAGATAAAATTCCTGTTTGATGTGACATAAATTATAAAATGATGTAAAATTGATTGGATTTTAATGTTTATGGTAGTCTAAAGCATCCTTTAGATTGATCTTCTTGCATAAAAATTAGGCATTCAGTGGGGGACAAGTCTTGTCTGCAGAAAGAAAAGCTTTCCATTGTTGGCACAATTGAAACGTATAGTGGGGGGTTAGAGTAGTCAGGGATCAGCACAACTATCCCAGCAATGCATTATCCAGTTCTGTAGAACTAACCTAAAGAGCCACTAGAAAAACTGTCCAGCGCTAACAAGCCAAAAAAAAAAAAAAGCATTTTCATTAAATCGGTTAGTTGTTAGTTTGTAATTTGAGTATATAATCGAATTTGCGGCAGATTCCTAGTTTGTTTTCCTAAACAGATACAGATCCCAAATTTATCTCCAATACTGCAAAAGTACATTTGTTGTTTTTAAACAAGGACCCATACCATGTTAGATGCACATCTTTTTTTCTTTTTCTTTTTTAATTAGACTTTGATTGAAGTTTAAACTTCCAATTTCATAGCCCTAAAACATAATAGATGCATGTTATGATTCGTCCCTTAATAGATGCATATTATGATTCGTCCCTTTATATATATATATACACGCAAGGACCTTCAAATCCATTATCTCCCTCTAGAAATGGACATAGACTACAATATGGCTGCAGCAGCTTTCCTCTCCCAACTCCCCACTAGCAAAAGAAACAAAATAAATTGAGGAATTCTTTTGCCATGAAACGTTATACAATCAAATTTTGGAATACAGAAAAAAGAAATGTAGAATTTAAATAATTTCTCAAGCTAATGACAATTTGAGTGCTTTTTTTTACATTTATTTGATAGGCATTCATACACTCAAAATTCTGTACTTACAAGTTGCTGTAATGAAACACAATATATTACTAGACTAAATATTGATAATAAATACACAAAACCAACAATAAAAGCAAAAAGCACTTCTCACATGCTTCATTATTTTGGGAAACTATTAACTTGATGCACACTTAACTAATGCTTAATTTGAGACAACATACACCTGATATCCTTACTGTTTGGCCTTTGTTTTGGGTCATCCAGAGTGCAAAAGCAAGCAATTTTCAGGACTAACAACATTTGCTCATCGTACCCATTACCCATGAGGCGTGGATCGATTGCCTGACTTGGATTTTCAGATGTCATAATATTCCTCATCCACTTTATTAGACTCATTTCGCGGGTGGTTTGGAAGAACTCATCAGAAGGAAGCTTTCCCATTACCAGAACACCAAGAAGCACTCCAAAGCTGTAAATATCACACTTGTCAGTGAACTTAAGTGTTTGATGATATTCAGGTGCTATGTATCCCACAGTTCCTGCAACATTGGAAGTTGTAATATGTGTATGAGCATCTGGCATTGCTTTTGCAAGTCCAAAATCTGCAATTCGAGCTTCCATATCATCATCAAGAAGAATATTTGCTGGCTTGAGATCTCTGTGAATGATTCTTGGACTATGGCTCATGTGAAGATATTCAAGCCCTGAAGCTACTCCTAATGCAATTTTGTGCCTGGCAAGCCAATCCAATTCCCTATTGCCCTGTGAAACCTGATTCAACACGTCTTGCAAGCTACCATTTTTCATGAATTCATATACAAGGTAATGGCAATCAGGCCGAGATACATGAGCTAAGAGAGGAAGAAGGTTTCTATGTCGAATTTGTCCAACAGTATTGATCTCTGATCGAATTTGCCTCATTTTCTTGTTCAAAAGCTTACTATCTTCTTCAGTTAATTCTGCAGCGTCTCTTGGAGGTTGAACAATTTTCTTTATTGCAATAATTTTTCCATTACTTCCTGGCAATTCTGATCTGTACACTTCTCCACATCCACCTCTTCCAATAATTTCCAAATTAGCTAGCCCATCGTCTTTCTCCAAGAAAGACAAATACTCTGCTTTCTTGATCACATGCGGACTAAAGATTGCTGGTCCTGAGTCTTTTCCTCCGCCTCTTATCGCTGCCAATCCTAGCTTAAACATCACTGAAAACACAAACCCGGATATACTTCCGGCTACCGCTCCAGCGAGAAATCCTAAGATCCACCCGCTTAGCTTTCTTTTGCTATTTTTGTTCTTGTGGTGATTTGTAGTTGGTGCAAGGGCAGGGGCTTGAGCATCCAAAGTTGAAGTTGGTGCAGCAGCTGATACACTTCTGTTTCCTTTGGTTGTTTTATTCTCGGCCAAAATGTAACGTTTTGGGTACTGAGATCCTGACGATTCAGCTTTCCTCATCATCGACACAGGTCCCTCAAGAAAGCTATTCCCAGAGAAGTCAAAGAATTGGAGATTGCGAAATGAACGAATTGATTTTGGAACTGTTCCTGTAAAGAGATTGTTTGCAAGAGAGAGACGTTGAAGATTGGGGAATTGTTTCAAGAAACTCAAATTCCCAGAAAACTGATTGTTGGACAGATCAAGAACTCGAATTCTTATAAGTTTCGATAATTCAGCTGGAATTTCACCGGAAAACTGGTTGTTTCCCAGATCAAGAATTTCAAGTTTCTTGCAGTCAACTATCTGAGAAGGGACTTGGTCAAAAAGTTGGTTGTTCGGAAGAGAAAGATCTTTAAGCTCAGTCAACCGGCCAATCTCCGGTGACAAGAAACCAGTGAGCCGCTGAGATTTGAAAATGAGTCTGGTGATTTTAAGCACATAGGTGTTGTTATTAGAGAGTCTTCTCTCGCAGAACACACCTGGGTTGTTGCAAGGACCGGTGGCGGGGCTGCGTTGACCATTAATGCCCAAGTCTTTCTGGATGATGGAAAAGGCTTTAAAGTCTGAATGATCGAGATTAACTCTTGCATATGCGAGAAGAAAGAGGCAGAAGAGAATGAGGAAAGAGAAATGGGAGTTGTGAGGAATGAAAGCCATTTCTGAAGGTGATTTCCGGCGGGAAAATGGTGGCAGTCGCTGAGAGTTTATATTATAACATAGGAAGTAATGTTTTTAATTTTCAGAGTTTGGTTGGTTACACATTGTTCAATGGTTTTTTTATAAGCAGAACCGTGTGGAAAAAATTGGGGACAGTAAGCCCAGTATTTGTCTTATTATTTAATTGATTTTTTTTTTCTTTCATATTAAGGCCTCTTTATTTTGTACATTCTATGCATTATTTTATAAACCTCTCTAAAATACAAAATTAAGATAATCATTTATAGTTTGTTGACTTCTTTATTTCTTTTAATAATGTAGATAATATAAAATTTAAAATTCAAAATCAATAAAAAATTTAAAATTCAAACCCTTCGTACTACTTAAAACCCTACTTAAATGAGAAAAGTTTCGAATTAAAGTTCTTCAATTCAAAATTAAATATACATCTTATTAAAAATAAATATGAAATTTCATAAAAAATTATCTTTTTTAAAACTAACCATTAACATTAAAATCCCTAAAATAACAATTTAATCACATAAAATCCATAAAAAAAAATCTCTGATCATTATTATTGTAAAAATTTATTATTAAATTTTTATTAATTTAATAAAAATATTAAAAAGAATTGTTAAATAAATCATATTATTTCGAATTATTTAATCATTTTATTAATTTTAAAAAATATAAGAATAATTGGCTACATAAACAGGTGAAGACCATTTCCCATTGAAAAAAATTAGTTATTTTTCTCTTTTTTTTAGTATAAAATTGCATAGGTTTCATTAATTTTCTCTCTTTTTTTTTTTTAATTTCTCTTTAATTTAAGATTCACTTTTCTCCAACTTTAGAAATAGAAATGTAAACATTTCTAAGAAATTACATAGAGAGATAATGAGCTAAAAGCCAAAATCATTTTTTTGGAAACTGAAAAACAAAATTAAACAATTTCCATAATTTTTATTATCCAATCAAATTTTACAAAAAATAACATAACATTCCAATCACATATAAATTCACTTCTATTATCTTTCAAATTTTAGGGAGATGGACATTATTATCCAACTAATTATGAACTTAACCAACACGCCAGTCCAAAAGCCCAATTGCAAAGAAACTTCAACAAAGTCAAGTCAATACTCAATACATGTAGTCAGTCAAATCCGACAGAACGTGTGTAAAAAGTCTTCAGGTTACTTTTAGCCGTTGGATCAAAATTTGATCCTCCGCTTTTGATTAACTGATTTAGACGTCCTACTGGAAGAACGGACATGTCGAATCCTTCTACATTTGCAATAGTAAGCATTATTATGTTTATTGTGGTAGATTTATAATTAAAATTTCGAATTGCGAGAAAATTGATATAAAAAAAAAATATTTAGATAAATTTATCTTAAATTTTATATAATTTTGTAATTTTATCTTCTTTTTTTTTTAATTTTTATTAATTTTATTCTAATTTAAAATTGTAGTTGCAATTTTATTTTATATTTAAATTAAAAATAATAATAATAATATTTTCATTTTAATTTTAATTTGAAAGAAAAAATATGTTGATATCATAATTTATTATACCATATATTAATTTAATATTTTAATTTCAATAGAAAATAATTGATTTTTTTTTTAATTTTATGAATTTAATAAATTATTAATAACTAAATTTAAAACTTAATTAGTCAAATTTGTAAAGTTAAAACACTCAATTAATTTCAATCAAAATTTAAAACAATATAATATAATAAGTTTAAGAATAATTTGATTTTTCACCATTTAATTAATAATTTTTTTTATAATAATTTTGACTTGTAATAAAATTACAACTAAATTTTAAAATTAGAGTAAAATTGACACAAAATAAAAAAAATATATAATTACAAAAATATATAAATTTTAAAATAAATTTATCTATTAGATCTAAAAAATATATTTATAAAAAATACATAAATTTATTTATGAGATCTTATTTAATAAGATATAATACATATTTATTTTGAATATAAACTTGAATTCAAGTCCTCTCATTTTTTTTAGGGAATATGTGCAAAATAAAATATTAACTCAAACAAATCTACTTACAAAGAAATCCACATTCTTTATAGGGTTTGAACAGTGTTTGGCAAATATTTTATGCAGTTGTTATTTTTTTTTTTATTTTTAATAATCATGTCAAACTTATTTGATGATTTTTTTTTAGTGATGGCTATTAGTTGTTATATAATTATTAGATTGTCAAATTTTTATTTTTATAAAAATTTTAATTTTGAATTTTTTAAAATAATTTATATTTATTTAAATAAAAAAATAAATTATTTTTATTAAAAATAACTTAAATAAAATATAAATATAAATATTTATTTTTAATAATTATTAAATATATTATTAATAATAATAATTTATAATAATTTTATAAAATATTTAATAATAATCAGCTATTAATATTTGCTAATAATCAATTTAACGATAATCAACATATAATAATTATTACGGATATAATAATTATTTCGGATAATTAAATTAAATGAGTTTTGATTTTGAAATCTCTTGATCCTTTCCTCTTAATAATTAAAAAAAAAAAAATTCAATATCATTAGTCTGAGTGAAAAAGCATTCTCTGCTTATTGCTAGGCATTATCATTTTTTTTTTAATTATTTTTATTACAAAATTATTGCTAATGGTCTCGCAACTAAAAAGTATAATTAATATAATAACGAAAATCATTTTATTAATGATTTATATTAACAGTTACTTGGCAACATACCAGAGATAATTGTTTCAATGAATTTAAATATTTCATTAATTGATAAGATAGAATAATAATATCTTATAATATTATAAATTTTGAAAAGTAATATAAAAATAATGATGATAAAAATTTCGATTTGAATTATTAATGATGTTCGAAAGTAAATAATAATTATTTTTTTACTTTTTTAATAATTTTTTTTATAAATTTAATCTGAATATAAAAAACATAAATTTAATGCTAAAAGTTTTAACATATGTATGAATTTTCGTTGGGCAATAAGCGTCGTGGTTTTCGTGGGGCAGACTTCAATGGGCGGGACCATCTTTCATGTATGAAACGACTGTGCTGACAATTGGTATTGCCAAAATTAATTTTCCACAAGCTGAAAATTAAACCGATAAAATTAAATTAAATTAATTAAATTAAATTAAAATTAATAATTTTATAATATATTTAAATTAATTTAATTTAAAAAATTAAAAAATTAAAAATTTAATTTAATTTATTATTCGATTTTAAATCAAATTAAATCAAAATTATATATATAATTATAATATAATATATTTTATTTTATTTTATATACAACCACATATTTTTTTAATTTAATATTAATTTAAAATTTTAAAAATACAATCATAAAAATTAATTAAAGATAAATAAAAAATAATCTAATTCAATAAAAAATATAACTTTTAGGTGTGTTAATTAATAAAATAAAAATAAATTTTACATTATAAAATATTAAACTATTTTTAAATTTTTTTTATTATCTATATTTATCGATTTTTTTTAAATTTATAATAAAATAACGATAATTTATAAAAAAAAATTAATTTAAAATTAATAAATCAAATCAAATCGATGATTTAATTATAATGTTAATTTAAAAATTTTCACGCTAAAAATATTAAATTAATTTAATAATAATTTTTCAAACCAATCAAATTCAACCTAATTCACTAATTATTGAATCATTTCCATTTGCTCTATTGAATTTATTCTCACCGTCGGATCGAGTCAGATCAGTTCATCAATCGTTGCCGTCTTCACCGGGCAAAGACAATGGCAATGGGAGAATCAAATTAAAAAGCTAGCTTTAGCCTATGCCTGTACATAAACAAATAGTGCTAATAAACACGTCTACATCGTGTTAATTTCTTGATTCAACCGTCTGTTATAATCTATATATAAAACACACGACGACGATTCCTGCGTTTACTTGGACTTCTCTACTTCCATTAATAATTTAATTATTAACAAATCAATAATATATAAATGTACACTAAAAATAATTATCTTTTCACAATTCTATAATATGGCTGCTGATTGATTGGGTTGCAAAGTGATGCTTATCTCATTCCTGCCCTTTAGATTGGTTACTGAACCCTCCTCAAAGGGTTGACAAGAATTCTGTTACCTGATAAGGCTGTATCCCCTGGTTAAGTGTTAATAGAAGTCTGATTTCCTCAAAAAATTATATAATATAAATAATTAGTCTTCCAAAATTTCATAGGATCTTTAAGTCGTATATCTTGTAATCCATTAAACAAACGATAACTGTAACATTCTGTTTTTGTTGTGTATTATAATAATAATAATATTTTTCACAGCTAGTAGCCAAACTAACATATGCTCTCTTTTTTTATGCTTTCTTGTTAAATTGGCTAATTTTATTTTTTTTTTTTAATTATGACGATTTAGCCTAGCTAACTGGTTACAAATCAAATCATTAGGGGAGGGACATGCAGATATGGTTTAGGAAATGGGAGGTCCATAGACATAAATATATAGATAGCCCTTGAGCGAGTAATAATCATAGTAACAAATTGTTAGCACTATGTATGTTATTTATCAAAACAAATGATTTTGGGTCCTTCTCTACGCCAAGTGGCCTAAAGGAGTCATTTTCCAAGATATAAGGAAATTTATCTGACTTATTATTATTATTATTATTTAATTTCAGAGTGATACCAATAAAAATATGAGATGCCTAACTACGTTAATAGATAGGACATTGTTTAAATGCTCACATCTAAATCTAATCATTTAAGGTTTTAGGATTTGTCATGAAAGTTTTAATTATATTTGTCTAATCTCAGTTTTATTCTATTTCATGTTCAAAACTTAGATGTATGAACGAGAAATAATAACCGACTCCCTTATAGTTTATGTTATTTGAGCTTGGATCATCTATAATTTATGGAAAAAAGCCCATAAAGCCCAAAAACAGCCCAGAAAAAGATGTGGTCGGCAATTGGAATTCGCTAGAAAGAAAAGCTATGGTTAAAGTTGTAATGGCAGTAGCCCCAGTCATAGCGTATGGTTGCCGCAACTCTGTACCTCCTCTTAAAAGCCTCTTAACCTGTTCTTTTCATACTCATCACCGTCTTTGCAGCACTCGAAATTTCCCCTCTCGGTTTTCCACTCTCTTTTCCTTCTATTTCCCCAATAAACTCGATTGTGTCTTCACGGGTAACTCTAACTCTCTCTTCTTCAGGATGGAGGTAACAGCTTTTAGATTGTTTTGTTTGATTTTTGTACGTTTAATGCTGTTTTATTGATTTGTTTGATTCTGTTTTTAACTTCAGTTTAATTGATGCTGAGAATGAGAAACCAGGTTCAAATCAAGTTTGCTGCGTTGATTCTGTTTGTTTTTCAAGTTCTATATCAATTTATTTTTTTTTCTTTAGGGTTCCCTAAAATATTTTAAAGATTAAGATTGTTTCAGAGTGTAAAATTTGTGTAATTATGCTAATTTTGGGAGATCGAAGCTTGTAGAGAAGAGGCTAATTCAACCACTGATGAAGCGAATCTAATGAGCTGTAGTTAGTGATTTTCTTAGAGTATGTAAATGGAACATGTTTTCAGACAGAGTTCAGTGCATTTGTGTGATTTTTCTTTGTAAATGGTAGTGATTATGTTTATATGCATCCTTGTGTGTAGCATCACTAGTGGTTGTAAATATTGTTTCTAGTGTCCGATGCTTATTTTATTTATCGTTTTCTTAAGATTGCATCATAATTCTGTTGGACTTGGAGCGAGCTACAATTATGTGAACTTTGCATTGAAGTCCTTTTGATAATTTACAGCGATTCTGGACTGGACATGGCATCAATAAGAATAAAGCAATGGTAGAGAATTTGCAGCATTATGGAGTGATCAGCTCAAAAAAAGTGGCTGAAGTAATGGAAACAATTGATAGGGCTTTATTTGTACCAGATGGAACTCCAGCTTATGTTGATAGCCCCATGGCAATAGGTTACAATGCCACTATTTCTGCGCCTCATATGCATGCAACTTGCCTTCAGTTGTTGGAGGAGTATCTGAAACCTGGCATGCATGCTTTAGATGTTGGCTCAGGTTCTTATCCGTACCCTACATAAAGTTCTTAGTAGTATTTGATTGTTTCATGGAGGGAGTTGATGGTTATATGTATTGGCTGTGAAAGCTTTTTATGATGGTTTTGAACATCACTGATGATGTTCAAATTTCTCTCTCTTTCTCCCTCTCTTTTTTGTTATATCACCTGGAATATAACACCATCTGAGAATAATACAATGTTTATATCCTGTGATTTTTCCATCTCTGTGGCCAACATAATTCAACTTTTCTTTGTTTTTCTTTTCTTAGGGACTGGATATTTGACAGCATGCTTCGCCCTGATGGTTGGACCACAGGGTCGTGCTGTTGGCGTGGAACATATTCCGGAATTGGTTACTTCTTCAATCAAGAATATTGAAAAAAGTGCAGCAGCACCATTATTGAAAGAAGGTTCTCTCTCAGTGCACGTTGGTGGTATGCTTTCGGAACTCTTCTTAAGGACAATAAATGTGGTTTTTCACTTTGTAACTTTAGATGCTAATGTAGTGGCCAAACATAAACATAAACATAAACATAGATTCATGTACTCCCCCGTACCCCCTGCAAAACACCCACCCACCTCAAACACACTTGTATTTTCATAAATGCCCCTTTTAAATTTCTCCAATAAAAATTACTTTCTAACAATCAATTTTTTATAATAATCTCTCTAACTGATAATGTTTGATTGCTGATTTCTGATAGTAATTTATTTCAACCCTTTGATTATGATTTGTCTCTTTTGATGTTTGGTTTATTTAATTACCTATGCTGCTTGTTGAAGAAAAAAACAGTTTGCATTGAAAGGAAATGTTATTAAAAATTCAACTTTTTAAATTTGTTAACTAGCTTTGCTGGTTGTGTTAATGGTGGTAGATGGAAGACAAGGTTGGCCAGAGTTTGCCCTGTATGATGCTATACATGTTGGGGCAGCAGCACCAGAAATCCCACAACCGCTTGTTGAACAGTTGAAGCCTGGTGGCAGAATGGTGATTCCAGTTGGTAACATATTCCAGGATTTGAAGGTCATTGACAAGAACCAAGATGGCTCCCTTAGCATCAGGAGTGAAACTTCTGTTCGTTATGTTCCTTTAACTAGTCGAGATGCACAACTACGGGGTTATTGAGTTCGGGGTGTTTTCATTTTCAGTCTATGGTGATAGGAAAACAGTTCTTTATGCTGATGCACTTATTTTGGTCCTTGGGCAGGTATTGTACAGTTGTATAGGAATGCACTTGCTATTGAAATAAACATGTTCTCATTTCAATGCCTTTGTTTTGATAGAAATGTAAATAAGAGAATTATGTTATCAAAATTCTTGCAGGACCAGGGCCTTAAATTTCTTTCTTTCTTTGTTATTATAATTGCTCGATCATTCTTAAAGGTTCATAGTACCTGAATTCCTTAATTCTGTTCTTCTCTAGTTGTGGATTTGAAAGTATATGGTTAGGAGGTTAATAACAGTGTAAGTGGAGACTCAATTAACCAAGTTTTACTCATCTGGTAGCAATTTTACTGAAGATCAATTATTGGTTCCTAGGATCGAGAATTTCGTTCAAAGAGAAAAAATAAAGAATGCCATTTTTTAAGATGATGTCAAGGATCCAAATGGACTTCCCATGCATCAACAGAAATTCCAGTAAAATGGAGCATATACAAAACCTGTCAGATGTAAACGCACCAAGCAGCTTTTATCATTAGCCATAAGGATAGCAGATCTATTTAACAACTTTGGCTTCCAGGAGAGTTTCATCAAGGGGCAATCTCAGATCTCGTCTTAATGCTCAATTATACATTTAAGCTAGAGTAAGAAAATTGATATTCTCATAATTTAAATCATACTGTCAACAAATTTTACGAAACAGGTAGCAATTTTTAGACAACTTCATATATCCTTGTGAAAAGCTTCCATACAACTGGCTAAAGAAAAATTGATACTATAAAACTTGATCACAATAAGGATAAAAGAAAAAAAGAAAAAACTACAAACACAACTTGTATTTAAATCATATCTTATCAAAAGGAGTTGCGCCTTGGTCTTTCCTCAGCAACATTTACTCTGATTGCCCTCCCATCCAGACTCTGCAAAAACAGACACCCATCTATTATCAAACACAAACCATAAGACATTACTAAATATTGCAGTAATATTAATATCCTGCAATATACAGTTTCCATCCATTTCTTTTCTAAACCAAAACCCAAGTCCATATGGCCAAATTATATAGATGTTGGTAACTTGAGTATATTCAGTTGCCTTTCCAGTTTCCACATGTAAATTATGAAGAATAACCAAGTCCCATCAAAGCCTCATTGTATTTCTATGAGAAGTAAACAGGCACTTACACGTCCATCAAGTGCCGCTATAGCATCGTTCAACTCAGTCTCAGTAGACATGGTTACAAAGCCAAAACCACGTGAACGGCCAGTTTCCCTGTCACAAACTACTCGAGCATCCACCACCTTGCCATGTTCACTAAAAACTTGCTCCAAGCGAGCATCATCTACCTCCCATGGCAGGTTACCCACATAGATTCTATAGGCAGACTCAAACACACGAGGTGTAAGTGCAGGTCTTGATCCTCGAGGAGCAGCCTTGTTTACAGTCAAAAGCCTTCCATTCACATCCTGTTCAAAGACAAACCAAACAGGAAACAACCTTGTCAGAGGAAAGAACAAAATTAAAATGGAGACAAGACACAATAGAGCATGCAAGATCCTAATAATCTATCGTAACATGATCAACAAAGGGGATTTTGCTTCCGATATTCTTATATTCCATGTTGTTTTTAACAACATAGAATGGTGAGGCATTGCCAGTTATAGCAACTAAATGAAAAGTTTTAAGAACATAACAATATTAGACTAAGAACATAAATATTTTAGATTAACTTTTAAACAATCTACATGTCAAGAGATAGGCTAATTACAACCAATCACTGGGTTAAATAATTTGACATCTCCAAATAGATGTATAAAATCATCTCAGCACAGAAAACAAGCAAATCTAGAACCAAGAGACAGAGCTTAGTATAAATCTCAATGAAACAGATGTCAAATTATTAAGCTTTCCCAGTTTCCAAAGAATATTAATCCAAATAAAAATAGCTTATTTTGCTTTCCAGTCAAATCACAAAGTTCTATCAACATTTTTATTGGAAAGACTACATTAAACGTCTTAGTAATAAAAAATTTCAAATCCACAATTTTCAACTAATAAGCTAAGGCCATCTCCAATCATAAACATTAAAATGCAGTCAACTTTATATCATTTTACAGTTTATATCATATCAAACAGTAATTTTATTTCCAACCATAACTCCATTTTTAACACCATTTTTTACACCAAAAAAGAATATTCTTTTTATGTTCTTTTTTATCTATTTTATATAATTAATTATAATTTTTCAATATTTTATAATATTTCATTAATTGCTCATAATCGAGACCTAATTTTGACAATTTAAAATCTAATTAAATTAATCGAGACTAAATTCAATTAATTCGAAACTTAATAATAATCAACCGAGATCTATAATTAAATTGAATATATAATATAATAATTGGTATAAATTAATTTATATTATTTCAAATTCTTATATTATATGTCCAAATTAATTAGTTTTCTTAAAATATAATTTTTTTACAAAAATTTAGATAATATTAATTTTATTGCTTGTATTTAATTTAAATATTTATGTAAGAATTAATATATATATATATATTAATTTTTTAAATTACAATTTAAATATAATGGAAATTTTTTATAAATTAAAATTTTTAAAATTAATTATTTGTATAAATTAAAAACTAAATAACAAAATTTAAAAAAATATAGGCTTATTTATAAAATTTTGATTTTAATTATAATATATATATATATATATATATATATATATATATATATATATATATTTAATAAACATATAGAGATAAAAAATAATGTGGCTGTCTGTGCGGTAGAGCAGCCAATTGGGGGGCGGGTGTTCGCGAGCTCCC
>CANXYC010338533.1:0-12353 GCA_948193065.1 Aleurites moluccanus | reverse complement strand
GTTGTGTTATTGTTGAATATGAAGAGAAGGACTTGAATCCTGGGATAGATTATAAAAGTAGGGAACTTATGGCGAATTTTCTGTAGAAATACAAAATAGGGTTCTACGGGTTTAGGTGACATTATACCTTCCCCATACCCTAGAACCATCACATTTTTTGAAATTGGGATGTGACACAATCTATTTTCCACCACTTTTACTTTTTATTTGCATTTCCCCTACAGATACCACTTACTCTATAATGCACTCAACATATTGCATGACCATTAACAAGCTAGGATATATGTGTGTAGTGGATACTGGATACATTCCAGGATCTTTTATACTTTATCAAGCTAAATTACATGCCTATAGGCCTAGCTAAGAATTTCCAGCACATTTGATTTTTAAAGTTGTATGAATATGATATTCATATGAAGTTTAAAGAGTTGATGGGACTAAATTTTTAGAGTTGTGTGATATTATGATATGGTATTTAAAGGGTTAATGGGATTAACAATATCTTTTATATTTGCTGTGAACTTAATCTTAAGTTTGGCAAGTTCCTATAAATTTGATTTGGTATTATGTGTAAAATTTGCTTATTTATATAATAGATTGAGGCTATTCTCTTTGCAAATTCTTGGAATTCCTTCTAAAAAATACTCTCAATATGAATATTATATCAATTTCCCTCTCAAAGTTGACACTAATTTTGAAGCAAATATTTGATTGGTCTTGCTTTGTCTATAGTTATTGTTCCTCCTCCTGATGTTAAAAATAATGAAAAGCAAAGATACTTCTAGTTGGTATTAAACTTCTAGCTATGCATGTACTGTCCAAGGAATTGCAGGTATATGACATGTTACCAGTGTTTTTCTTGTTATCTTCCATGAGGTTGTTTAATTGATTGCCTCACTTTTCTTCTGGCCTTTGTAGTTGTACTTTGATAAAATCACAAAGCTTACATTGAGTAGGTCTGATTCATCCTTTTTAAAGCAGCTTTGGTGAGTTCGGCCACAAACTCAAGACTTCATCCATTGGTTCCTTATTTCATATGCTTCGTAGCTGATGAGATAATAATATCCTGATTATATGTTCATGTAATCATATATGGGAGCTAATGAAAAGGGAAATTTAAAATTTTTTCATGAGGAAGCATAGTGGGACAAAATTTCTAATGCCTTAAAATTTCACACTGTAGTTACAGAAAACCTATAAATCCAACATGTAATCAATTAAATTCATATGCAAAACACACATGCAAAAATAAGAAAAGGGGTAAATGAGTTACTTCGTGTAGCGCAAAAACTACTTTTTAATTCCTCAACCACAACTCCTCAAATGCGAAGCCTCTAGTAGGTCTGCACTGAATTCTATCAATCAAACATCCTTGGTATTTTAGGTTGCTATTGAATCCTCTCTCTCATTTTGGCCCAAAGATGATTCAAGTGCCTCCTTCAAATGCTCCTTTGAAAGCTAGGGTTCTTGTATTATCTTGAACCTAAAATTCAAAGGCAAACTTACATACTTATGTTCTTGCTCAAAAAATAAAGGATGAAGTAGACGAAGAAGAAAATGAAGATGAAAAAGAACTATTCTTCTCTTTTGACTATCTTTCTCTCTCTTTCTTCTCTCTCTAAGTTTGCATGCAAGATCAAAATGAGGACTTGATCATTTTTAACTTCTTCCTACTTCCTCTTATAATTCTCTACACTCTCCATTAACTTTTAGTAGTGAGTGGAAGACAAGGAAGATGACAAAAATGACTAGAATCATTCTTATTTTCGACTAAGCCTTGACATGATTTGCATGGCTTAATTAGCATTATGAAGCCAAACCATTAAGTAATATCTTGGCTAGAGATGAAGCCAACTTATTTGGCTTAATGGGTATTTCCTATACATATCACATATGTGGGTTATGCCAACTATTGGGCATTATTAACCAATCAAACCCAATGATCTCTTTTATATCAAATGTGGACTGGGCTCACATCACATGTAAGAGTCAATTTATGCCTTTTTTGAATTTAGTCTAAAAACTTTTTTCAATTTAGTTCTTTCCATTTGTATATCATACAAATAAAAGACTCAATTGATATACCCAAAACAGATTAAACTTTGGGATATGTTAGGGACCTTATAAACTTAATTACAAGTATAATATTATTACCACTAATTAATTAATTAAACAAACACTTTAGCTTGATCCGTAAACGCTCTATAGTGTGTGACTTTCCAAATTTATGCTTAGCAATGGGATTCAAAAAATATATTTCTCTACTAATTGTGAAATTTTCATTTCAGCTTAGTCCCTACAAGTCATGAGTGATGCCTAGCATTGCATATTGCTACTACCTAATTAGAAATGGATGTTTATAGCTAATTAGTAACATATTATTTAGACTGTCAATCACAATTACGATTGTGGAATTTTAGGAAGAGAAATAATTCTTCTTCTCATTAATAAATTTTTGAAATTTACAATGTTATTTATAGACTAATACAAAGAGAAATTTTAGGAGTAGAAAAGGAATAAATAAACTAAAATCTAAAATCTAAAATCTATGAGCTATATTCTCATGATTTTTGGGATTTAATTAGAACCTAAAATCTCTCTCCTAAATAGGAAAAATCATACTCCTAATAATTAACATATTTACAACTAATCAATATGTTTACAACTCAACACTCCCTCTCAAACTGATGAATAAATATCTTCCATTCCCAGCTTGAAAATTATCTCATGAAAACTTCTACCATTGAGCCCTTTGGTCAAAAAGTCTGCTAATTGATCTCCTGAAGGAACATAAGACATGCAAATTAATCATTTTTCCAATTTTTCCTTAATAAAATGTCTATCAATTTTAATATGCTTTGTCCTGTCATGCTGTATTGGATTATGAGCAATATTAATTCCAGATTTATTGTCACGATATAGCTTTATATGATTCTGCAATTTAATCTTCAAGTCATCAAGAAAAATCTTGAGCCACAATAACTCATATACTCATTTAGTTACTGCCCTAAACTCAAAATTTACACTCAATCTGCCACAACATTTTGTTTATTACTTTTCCAGGTCACCAAATTGCTACCAAGGAAGGTATAATAGCTGCTTGTAGATCTCTTGTCAACCATAGATCCAACATAGTCTGCATTTGTATAAGCTTCAAGTTCGAGATCTTGATTTTTCTTAAATAGTACTCCTTTCCTTGGGCTTCCTTTCAATTAGTGAAGTACTCGATGAACAGAATGTATATGTGATTCCTTTAGGCTTTGCCTGAACTGACAGATAAAACTCACCACATAACCGATGTCTAGTCAGGTATGAGTAAGGTAGACAAGTTTCCCACCAATCGTTGGTACATTTCTCGATCCACTCTGTCTTGTTTGTTGCTCATGTTAATCTTTGGTTTGGCTCAATTGGAGTGGTTATTGGCTTGCAACCAAGCTTCATAGTTTCCTTCAAGAGATCCGTCACATATTTCCTTTGTGAAATAAAAATTCCTTGCCTTAAATATGACACCTCAATTCCTAAAAAATATCGCAGTTTTCCTAACTCCTTTATTTCAAACTCATTAATCAAACACTGTTTTAGTCGTTGTTTCTCCATTCATCATTTCTTATAACTATGATGTCATCAACATATACTAATAATATTGTAACTCCTCCTACATTAAGTGTTTTATAAAGAGTGTGATCACCTTGAGTTTGTTTATATTTGGATGCTCTTATGACTTTAGTAATTGACCGAACCAAGTTCTAGGTGATTGCTTGAGTCCATACAGTGCCTTCCTCAATCTACACACCTTATTTGTTGCTTTTTTTTTTCCTTCAAAACTTGGTGGAATGGTCATGTAGAATTCCTCTTCCAAATCTCCATGTAAAAATGCATTTTTTACATTATATTGTTACAATTCCCAATCAAGATTAGCAACTAAGAATAGCAGAATTCTTACCTTATTCATCTTGGCCACTAGTGCAAATGTCTCTTAGTAATTCCATAGGATTGGGTGTAACCCTTTGTAGCCAACCTTGCCTTGTATCTTTCTAGTGAACCACCAACTTTGTATTTCAAAGTGAACACCCATTTACAGCCTACCAAATTCTTTCCTTTTGGCCTGTCAACAATATCCCAATTCTTGTTTTTTTTTTCAAGTGCTTTCATTTCTTCTTTCATGTCATTCCTCCATTCCTCTTTTGCCAATGCTTCCGAAAAAGTGTTAGAGACCACAATAGTATTAAAACTCACAATAAATCTTTCATATGATGTATACAAATTCAAGGACACATAGTTTGCCAGTGGATAAATAGGTCTTTTAGCACATTCCCTAGTCCTTTTTCTAATAGCAATGGGTAAATTAAGGACACTTTCTCTTTCAGGTTCAATTTCAAATTGATCAGGTGGACTTTTAGGTCCATCAAGTGGTTGATCAAGTGTATTTTAAGGTGTATCAAAGGGTTGATTATGTGTATTTTCAGGTGTATCAAAGGGTTGATCAAGTGTAAGGGAATTTTCTATTTCAGGTTCAGTTTTAGATGTATTAAGGGGATGATCGGGTGTATTTTTAGGTATATCTAGTGGTTGTTTATCCCAAGAGAGTTCAGGACTCATTGTGCTCTCATTAGCAGTATCCAAGTGGCATTTTGGACTTGCTTATGTGTTGGAACAACTGTCCTTCATGAATACACCTGTTTAAATCTCATAGAATCATGAACACAGGTAGGATTAGTTGAACTAGGAATAGAAACCAAATTGGATGAAACATGGATCAAAACAATAGATGATAACTCAAGGTTGCTGGACGAGTTGGACGAAATAGGGATGAGGACGATAGGTGATAACTTAAGGTTACCGAGGACACCAAAGTTCTTATCTTCCATGGACACCTCTCCCTGAAGATAAGGTTGTGAGAAATAAGGCTTGTTTTCAACAAATGTGACATCTACAGAGATAATTTTTTTTTTCATAGGGGGTGATAACATTTATAGCCCTTTTGGGTTTGTGAGTAGCCAAGAACCACACACTTTACTGCATGAGGGTCTAACTTTCCCCTTTGATGACTATGAACATGAACCAAGGAAGTACAATAAAAAACTCGAGGTGTAAAACCATTAGATGTATGAACATGTGGATAGACATGAGATAAAACTTCCATTAGGGTCTTATGATCTAATGAGAGTGAATGAAGTTTATTAATCATGTATGTGGTAGTAAGTAGTGCTTCCCCCCAATAGTTTTTAGGAACCTTCCCATGAAACAATAATGCCCAGACTGTGTTAAGGAGATAACCGTTTTTAGCTCTGCAACCCCATTTTGTTATGGTGTAGCTATACAAGATGACTTGTGAATAATACCTTCCTTCTAAAAGTAAGGGGACAAAACTTGATCAAAGTAATCTTTTGTATTATTGGATCTAAACACCTTGATTTCGACTCCAAATTGTGTTTTGACCATAGAATGAAAGGAAGGAATGAAACTACTTACATTTGATTTGTGCTTAAGTAAGAAATTCCATATGACCCTAGTGCAGCCATTAATTAGAGTGAAAAGCAACGAGCCCCTAAGCCATTTGATATGGTGGAAGGCCCCCAAATGTCATAGTGAATTAAATCAAACGGAGATGATTCGTAAGCAGAAATGGCACACGATTATGCTTAGCTAACTCACAAGCTTCACAATGAAAATCTATAACATCCAAATGTTTAAATAGAGATGGAAACATAACCTTCAAGACATGAAACGATGGATGAACTAAATGAAAATGCTGAAGCCAAATTGCTTCTTTATTTGAGACACTAGGAAGTGACAAAGTTGGATTATTCATGATTCCTTTAGTAGTGAGAGGTGCCTCAAGGTAGTATAGTCCATCTTGTTCCTTAGCAAGTCCAATCCTCCTCTCCGAGTCTCGATCTTAAAAAGCACAATAATATGAATTGAAAATAACCTAACAATGAAGGTCTTTTATGGGTTTTTGTATAGAGAAAAGATTAGCAAACAATTTAGAGACATGGAGGACATTTTTAAGAGTAAGAGTAGGTGTAATAGGCATATCTCCAATACCAACAACAATAGACAGAAAACCATTTGCTACAATAACCTTTTTACTACCAGGACAGGGAGTATAGGTGCTGAAATTTTATGAATTATAGGTCATATGATCGGTGGCTCTGGAGTCAATTATCCATAAGTTTTTCGAACATTTTCCTAAGGCATTTAATCCAAAAGAGAATAGAGACTTACTTGAGAAAGCTAATAAGCAAGAACCATAAGGTTTCTCAAGAGATATTGGAAGCCTGACACTTCAAAATTATGTTCAAGCCTAAGTAAGAAAGCCAAAGTTTTTCAATTTGGTTTAACAAATATGTCTTCACAAATTGAGACCACTTAAAGTAATTTTTACCATTGAGCCTATAGGAGACGCAAATGTTTTGCAACTCTCCAATTTTCTTAACATAATTGAATTCCTCGGATGATTTAGATTTAAAGGTTGAAATGGTGAAGGAAATTGACAACAATTAAGGCTGCCCGAAGAGGAATGAAATCTACAATAATTAAGGTTGTCTGAATGAGAGGGAAAATTACAACAATGAAGGCTACCCGAATAAGAAATAAAGAAAGAGAAAAAAATAGGTCTGACAATGGTGAAGGTTGGAAACTAGGCATGACCACTTTTTGGTTTAAACTTAGAATCGAATCAAAATCAAATTGATCCAAATCAAAATTGAATCGACTCAAAACAAAATCGTCCTTAAACTGAAATCGAACCATGATTATAAGGTTTGGTTTTGGTTCTTATAATTATGAAACCAAACTAGAACCAGCGATCGGTTCAGTTTGAATAAAAAAAAGTTGATTTGATGGTTGGCTACACTTTGCAGCTTGTATTGCAGGCCTAGTTAGGCCCATGCAAGTGGCCATTTGGGCCAACGGTTACATATAATTTTTATTTTTTATTTTTATTTTTCTAATTTATTAAATTAACCTAATTAACGGTAAAAACGATTAGTTTTTAAGGGTATTTTAGGAAAAATAAAATAAAATAAGAATACCTATAAATATTAACATTTTATTCATTATTTCCTTCACAATCTCTTAATTTCTATTAATCTCTCTCAAATTTAATCTCTCAATTAGCCTCCAAATTCTCAATTAATTTGTTTTTAGTATCTTATAATCTAAATCTCTCAATTACCATCCAAATTCTCAAGTAATATATTTTTATTATCTCCTTAATCATTCTAATTTTTATTCTATAATTCTATTAGCATTATTAATTTTTTCACTCTATATTTTTTATATCCAAAAATTTTATAATGGCAAGTAGAAATTTCAAATATAAATAAGGGTAAGAGTTTAATTGGTGAATCCACTAATCCCCATCATCTTCATGAAGATTGAGAATTTGATGTTGATGTTGATATTGATCACAAATCAATATAAATCCTATTATTGGGAGTATATATCTACACAAAAAAGCTTCAAGTAGATCAAGAAGAACATACAAATGCTAAAATTAAGGGTCCTAAATCTGACATATTTAGGATATATTTCAAGAAGATGAAAAATGATGATAACTCGTTTAAAGTAACTTGTACTTATTGTGGTCAAAATTTTAAAGTTAATGTTGGAGATAGATATGGAACATTTAAAAAAAAATTAAAAAGAAACACCCAACTCAAGCGGGTCTTGACAACAAGCAAAATCAAATTACAAGGTACACAAATTCTAATTTTTCTTAATTATTCCATTATAATTAAGTAAAATATAAAGAATATTTGGGTAAATGTGTTGCTATTGATCATTTATCTTTTAGTTTTAGTGAAAAATTAGGTTTTAGTAAATTTATTCAAAATGCATGTGTTCCACAACAAAACATATTCCTAGAACTACTCTAACATTCGTAGTTTACAAACTTTATAAGAAAGGAAAAAAAGATTTACAAAATTTGTTTAAAATTTTTAATGGACCTGAGAATCTAGATAGTGATATTTGGAGTGATCATTGGCAATCTCATTCATATATGGGTGTAACATGTCATTGGATAGATGATAATTGGGATATTCAAAAAAAAAAAATTGTATTTAGAATTTTTGATGAAAGACATACTGCTGATAATATTTATAGATTTATTTCTAAAATTTTAGAAGAATATTATTTAGAATATAAAAATTTTTCAATTGGTTTTAATAATGCTGCAACAAATACTACTTCAATTGTTGAATTAAAAAGAGTTTGCCAATCTGTTTTTGTCGGAAAATATTTTCATATTAGATGTTTTTGTCACATTTTAAATTTATGTATAAAAGATGATTTAAAATATTTTGAACTTTTTCTTCATCCAATAAGGAAAGCCATTTCATTTTTATGGACACATCCCCAAGTAATAAAATAGTGGAAAAAATTTTATAGAATAAATAATAAAAGAGCAAAAAAAATTTCAAAAGATGTTCTTACTCTTTGGAATTCTACTTATGAGTTGCTTAATGCATCATATGAATATAAAGTTTTATTATGTACATTTATCTCAAAAAATATTCCCAAGTTACTTTATACCCACAACAATGGAGTAGTTGCAAAAAAAAAAAAAATAGATGTTTTAAAAGTTTTTAATGATGCTACTTATATTTTATCTGGTGTGTATTATCCTACTACTTATTTATCTATTGTGCAATGTGTTAATGTTGTTGGAGTTTTTAAAGAAAACGAAAATGATCAAGATTTAAAAATTACTATTGAATCAATGAAATCCAAATGGTAAAATTATTATAAGGATATTCCATAAATTTATTTAGTTGTTTGTGTTTTTTATCCACGCTGTAAATTATATGGTATATATGATTCTTTACATACTTATTATGATTCTTTACATTTACTTGATAATGTAGATATCATATCAATAATTAATGATATTAGAAAACTAGTATATGTTATATATAAAGATTTTTCTAATGCTTACAGTGGACAAGTTACTCCTTAATTTCCTCAATTTAATAGTACTACTAGTTAAAATAATATCTCAAATAATTTGAATAGAGGGGATCAAATATTTCTTCATAGGCAAAAACAATAAAGAGTAGGAACTATTTTTGAAATAAAAAGTTATTTAACATGTGATTTTGAGTTTGATAATAATGCAGATTTCACAATATTGAATTGGTGGAAAAAACATTCGAGTCAATACCATATTTTTCCTCTAATTGCTAAACAAATTTTAGCAACCCCTAATTCAACTGTTGCAGTAGAATAAGCATTTAGCACTGAAGGTATTATTTTGGATGAAACTCATTCAAGAATGAGTCCTGAATTACTGGAGGCTCAAACTTGTCTTGATGATTGGACTAAGGTTGAATATAGGGAACAAGAGATAGTGCCTGATAACAAAGGAGAGTTGTTTGAAACAATGGAGAGAGATACAACCAAAATCGAAAGGTCATCTCCAAATGAAGGTAGTAATTGAGGTAAGTAAGGGGATTAAGGATATTAACAGTAAGAGAACTATATAGGCTTTGATTCTTCTATCCTCCAAGAAGATATGTAGGCACTTAATTCATAAAAATTAAGTTCAAACCCTTTTTTTTAATATATAATTTTTTTAATAAATTTGGTTTCAAATTGTATTGAACGAAAATTGAAATCAAAACTGAAATTAAAACCAAATTCATCTGGAAATTGGATGTAACACCTAAGATTTCTTTTACTTGTATGTATTCTGAAATTCTTGTAATGATGTGTATAAGATTTGTTATGGAATGTTTGATTTGGAAGTGAGATTTATTTGTTTTGATTTGAATTTCAGAGTTTGTGTTTGTATAGAATTTTGTGAAATTTTGTTCAAGGCTTTAAAGAAAGAATTTGAGATATGTTGTAGCATCATGTGTCTAGTTTAAGTGGAAGGAAGAATTGAGGCATTTAGACTTCTGTAGCTCAAGATAGAGCTGGTTTAGCATGTATTGCTGAAGTGAATTTTTTTCAGCTTCTGTCGTGAACAATGCACGTGAACAATATATGTGAACAGTGCTCGTAAACAATGCATGTGAATAGTGCTCATGAACAGTAATCGTGAATAGTAGCATGAACAGTTGTAATACTTGAGTAATTTATTTTTTTTATTATTTTGATTATTTGTGAGTAATCTGTTTAGTATTTAGAAAAAAAAAATCTTAGAAATTTTGTTTGATATGATTTTGTAAAGTCAGATTGTGATTTTCGCAGTAAAGGTGAATATATATATATAGGTTTTAGATTTATTTATTTATTTTTATTTACTTTACTCTAGTTTGATGAGCAATAGCTCTGTATGTTATTGGAGAATTTTATATTTAAGAGGAATTACATTTCCTTGGTCAGAGCATGTATGATTTGTTATGTGATGCTGTAAGTCTGAGTATATTAATTTTTGTGTTGATATGTTAATGGCTGAGCGAGTTAAGCATAAGTATGAGGGAAATATTTCTGTATGTGTTTTATAGTCAGTAGTAGAATTGAGGAGATTGGAAATTGTAGCGTGTTTGCGAGATGGTCTAGTGCGAGTTGGCAAGGAGGTTTCCCAGCTCGGCAGAACAGATAGAGGCCTTTGCCGAAGTGGCATTTGGCGAAGAGGATTAGGCGAAGAGGATTTGGAGAGGAGGCCTTTGTCAAAGTGGCATTTGGTGAAGAGGATTAGGCGAAGAGGATTTGGCGAAGTGGCAATTGGCGAAGAGGATTTGGTGAAGAGGATGTGAGGTGGCATTTAGTGAAGCGAATGTGAGGTAGCATTTGGTGAAGTGGAATTCAGTGAAGTGGCCTTCGCTGAGGTGGATTTGGCAAAGAGGATGCGAGGTGGCATTTAGCGAAGCGAATGCGAGGTAGCATTTGGCGAAGTGGAATTCAGCGAAGTGGCCTTTGCAGAGGTAGATTTGGCGAAAAGGATGCGAGGTGGCATTTAGCGAAGCGAATGCGAGGTAGCATTTGGAGAAGTGGCCTTTGCCGAGGTGGATTAGGCGAAGAGGATGCGAGGTGGCATTTAGCGAAGCGAATGCGAGGTAGCATTTGGCGAAGTAGAATTTAGCGAAGTGGGAATTGCCGAGCCGACAATTGGCGAAGTGGATTGCGAAGTGGTATCTGTGAAGTGAGGCAGTAGCCTATTTAACCAAGAATCCAGTAGCCAAAATTTCACGATAACTTCTTTTCTCTTTTTTCTTTCTTTTTCATTTCTTCTCCTATTTTTCTCAAATCTGTCCCATTTATTTTCTAGTGCATTAATAATCCTATTTAATGCATTAAACCATTATATTCTCTCATTTATTAAGGCTTCAGCCATCATTCCAAGTCAAGATTCTTCAAGGACGCAAATTGGGGAAATAAGGTAATTCTTCTCTGAGCTCTATTTTTCTATCAGATTAAGGTCTTGGAAAGTTAGAATAATTAATTATGAGTTATATAAGACCTGTTAAGAGCATTTAAGGCCATTAATTTCAGTTGATAGGGAAGACATAAGGATTTATGAATATGATTAGTGACGTGAATAATGACCACGTTCAAAATTTCAAATTTCCTTAAGAGATAAATTACATTGATAATTAGGAATCAATAATAGAGGCTATAAGATAGTTAAAAATTTAATGGAATCATAGTATATATTATTATTAAGAAAACCCTAATTTATGGAATTTGGAGAAATTGTTAGGTTTGTCCATTTCAAGGAATTTAAGGAGGCCATTCAATTAAGCAAGTATTGATCAAATTTAGTGGATAATATTGCTGCGAGGTAAGTATGACTATCATAAATGTGTTTACTTCTTACGAGATGATTGCTAAATATTCATATATATATATATAAATTCAGTATTGCCACTATAATATTATGACCTATATTATATATTCGTTATATATATATATGATAATGACTTGGTCATTTCTTGGACCAAGATCATGATTAAGCCTTTGCTATAAATGCTAATTGGTCTTTTGACCAAATTCAGTTTTGTTGAGAACACATTATCTTCTTTATGAACCTAAGACATATATGTATAGAACGCTTTTCCCAATAAGAGTAAATTCATTGGTCCAATGTGCACAATAAACCTGGCTGATAGGGTATAGTATCAGTGCTCTACCTAAAGAGGAGTCACGAGCTCTAGGCATATGCCCGTGCAAGCATATATGCCACGTTAATGTAGTAAGGTTACTGATACGTATGTTATGATATGAGATCAGTTCTATCATATGAGATTTGATAATTCCATCCTTTGTGGGCATTTTATATTCTAAATGAGAACCATGATTCGATTTGTGATATGATTTGATAGTGCTAATTATTATAAGCACTCATGTTCCTTTCAAGTAAAAGCTTGAGATTCTTTCATACCCAAATATATATATATATA
>CANXYC010338271.1:0-11988 GCA_948193065.1 Aleurites moluccanus | reverse complement strand
CCAATAGATTGATCCTACGATAGCTAAAATGCACCCGATCGATCCAACCGTCCGATTTTCCATCATTTAATCCAACGGCTAGATTTAATCAAGCCTAAACTATTATCATAGGATCACACACACCTTATAATCCCATATTATCAGTAAAATTACAAATAGGTCCTTAATTCACTTCGAAACCCCTCAAACACCCCCGTTGAGCTGTTTTCCCGAAATTGTCTCCAACCGGGTATATTTTTCCAAATAATTCTCAAATAAATAAAATAAAACCATTTACATTCACTTTTATTCTTCCCTTTACTCAAATATATTGTTAAATTTATAAAACCTCGAAAAACTGCAAAATTACCATTTAGTCCCCCGATCACCAAAAATTCCAAAATTACCCGATTGAGTTCTAACTGACTCTAAACCAATTCTATGCCTAAAATTAGGTCATATAACATGCATAAATATAAATTCCATGCATAGACACATCATATTAACATATCATAAAGAAAGAAAAAATAATTTCCTAAAGGTCCCTATACGGGTTTAGGCTAAGGTGTTACATTCTACCCCCCTACAAATAAATTCGTCTCCAAATTTACTTAAAAGCTAAAGGATGGGGAAAAGACTCACCAAAGAGGTGGGGGTATCTATGCCTCATTACAGCCTCACTCTCCCAAGTGCATTCCTCAACCTTTCTGTTACGCCACAACACTTTAACCATTGGAATGCTCTTGTTTCTAAGCTGATGGATCTGTCTATCCACAATCTGAACTGGTATCTCCTCATATGACAGAGACTCATCAATATCTATCTCATAGGTCTGCAAAACATGAGAAGGATCTGGTACATATCTCCGAAGCATGGAAATGTGAAAAACCGGGTGAATATGCCCCATACTCGGCGGAAGAGCTAATCTGTATGACACATTTCCGACCCCATCCAAGATCTCAAATGGTCCGATATACCTCGGTGACAGCTTGCCTTTTTTCCCAAATCTCATTACCCCTTTCATAGGCAAGATCTTTAAGAACACATGGTCACCTACTGAAAACTGGATATCTTTCCTCTTGGTATCTGTATAGCTCTTCTGCCTACTGAAAGCAGTCTTTATTCTCTGCTGAATAATAGGAACCTTCTCTATAGTCTCTCTGATAAGATCTGGTCCCTCTAACTGCTTCTCCCCTGGTTCCACCCAACATACCGGTGATCTGCACTTCCTGTCATAGAATACTTCACAAGGTGCCATTCCAATGGTGGAATGGTAACTGTTGTTGTAAGCAAACTTTATCAACGGTAGAAAGTGATCCCAACTGCCTTTTAAGTTCAACACACATAATCTCAGCATATCTTCAAGTGTCTGAATAGTCCTCTTCGAGTGTCCGTCCGTCTGAGGATGGAATGCTGTACTAAAATGCAACATAGTACCCAAAGCCTCCTGTAGCTGATCAAACAGGTCGTCAATTCTAGTAATTTTTTTTTTAATTTTAGTAAAATTATCAAAAGTGCTTATATATATAAATAATAAGAAAAAATATATTTATTTTTAATTATTTTCATTTTAATTAAATATAAAAATAATTTTAAATAAATATATAAAAGATAATTTTCAAATATATAAAAATAAGAAAATAAATTAAATAATTAAATATAAAGTAATTATTTTAATTAATAAAAGTATTTTATTTATTTTAATTTTAGAAAAATAAAATAATAAAATAAAAAGTAATTATTTTAATTAAATAAAAAGTAATTTTAATTAAAAGTAATCTTTATTTTAATTTTAATTAAATGAAATAAATACTTTTTAATTAATTATTTTATTTGTTTATATTTAATTTAAAAATTGTTTTTTTAAATTAGATTAAACTTAAAAAACAAAATTGTAATTTATTAATGAACCCTAAGAGAGAGGGACGCGTTTTTAAGATTTTGATAATATTAAAAATTTATTTAAATTTTCAAAAAAGAAAAAAATACAACCTACTATCCAAAATAAATATGAAGATCATATTTACACCTTTTTTTTTTATTCCATTTCTCCCTACAAATTATTGAGAGTTAGTATGGAGATCCTATAAATATTGGACACTTGTTATAGTTTGGATAAATTACACTATTTATCTCCAAACTTAACTCTTATTTCACTAATATTCCTAAATTTTGATCTGTATCACAAAAATCTTTTAATTTCAATTTGATTGCAACGATAAACCTTTTGCTCATTTTCCAACCAAAATCTCACCGGAACTAATACTTTTTCACGCCAATGCTGCATATTTATCTTCCACCTAAAACTCGCTAGACCCATGAGTTCTAATCTCCTATGATCCAACAAGAGCTTCTTTCTCTCTCTCTATTTCTTCATAAAATTCTTCTCACAAATCACTGAAAATTATAATAAGAAAGAAAAAATAGCAATAGATTAAATCAACAAACTCAATAACCATAATAGAGTTCACATAATTTTCCTCGTCCTTTCTAATTTCTGGATTGATAGCTTGAGCTTCAGCCTTAATAGCCACCACGCCCCATGGTCTTGAAGCAAAATGAGTGCTAGGCTTGAGATCCTCGACTCTCAATTTGCTATAACAGAAACCAATACCTAAGGTACTCAAAATTATTGTCATTGAAATGGATGAACTGTATACAGGTCTCTGTATCTCACAATCCCCTAGCTCTTTGATTTCAAATTTGCAAATTAAAAGGCCGGTGGGGCTAAAAATCCTATTTCCTCATCAAAATGCAGGTAGCATTATCAACAACAAAACTCAGGAATTTGCGCAAAACTTTTTATATGTATATAAATCTACGTTAGTTTTTTTTTTTTAATTAAAAAGCATATATTCTTTTCTCGAGAAATTTTCAATGACTGGGGGATACATATTCAATGACCAAATTGGCCTTGTCATTATAGCTGAACTTAATTTTTAATTTATCATTATCCATAAATTTTAATTTGTCGCCCAAAAATTTTTCGACTTCAATTTTATCATAATTTAGAGACAATGATAAATTAAAAATTAAGTTAAAAGATAATGTGTATAATTTAGGCAAAGTTGAACTCATAAGCAAGCATTTTTGCATGTGTCCTTTTCCTTGAATGTTGAATAGTATATTGCTCAAATCAAATTTAGTTCTATTGCTAAGTTATATATTTAATTTTTTTTAGTATTAAAAAGAAACAAAAATAAATTTTATTTCTGTTACTTAAACTATATATATATTTATTACAAGATTATGTGTAAATGTAAATTTAAAAATTGAGTGAGAGAACTTATTTCTTGAAAGAATGTGTAGAAAGTATATAATAATTTAATATAAGAGAAAAGAAAAAAAAATTATTTCAATAACATTTATAAGAAGTATAAGCA
Source organism: Aleurites moluccanus (assembly GCA_948193065.1). Taxonomy (NCBI): domain Eukaryota; kingdom Viridiplantae; phylum Streptophyta; class Magnoliopsida; order Malpighiales; family Euphorbiaceae; genus Aleurites; species Aleurites moluccanus. The sequence continues at coordinate 8,626 of CANXYC010338271.1, read as the reverse complement.
TTTCAAAGCTACACTTAACTAGGGTCATATCGTATGATCTCTCTAAGAACTATATTAAGTATTTATTTTATAGAATAACTTCTAAAAGTTTAGAATCTATAAACAACTATTAGATAAATGATAAATCCTGATTTGATTTTTATATTAAGGATATAGATGAAGTATTTAGTATGATATTTAGCTATTATCAATGGGTTTCCAAATTTAAATATAGAATTAAAAAAATAAAAAGAAAAATTAAGATAGAAAAAAAAAACATAAAAGCATACCTCTATATTTGCTAGCGAGTTATCTAAAAATATTAGGTAAAATTTATAAATTTAATAAAATGATTCTTTTATTTATAAAATTATTAATAAAATTTATTTAGTCTTTAAAATTTATAAAATTAATAAAATAATTCTTTTATTTTTAAAAATTAAAAAGTATTATTTAGTCCCATTTTCTATTTTTACCCCTTAATTTTTAAATTTTTTAAAATAAATTACTGTTTAGTGCATAAAATTTACTAAAATTAAAAAAATAATCATTCTATTTTAAAATTTTAATTTTTAATCTCTAATAAAAGATTATTTAATCTCATTTTCTTTCATTTTTTTCTTTTTTTTTTCGATTTTACTTAATTCTTTTATTTTTTTATTTTTTTTTTCAATTTTCTTATTTTTTCAATGATATAGTAATGACTTTTAATTATTTTTAATTAAAATATATATTTATTTAATATTTTTATATTTTTAAATAAATTTATTTTATTATTATAATATTTTTTCCTAAAATTTTTTACTAAATATAAAGTGTGTTCCATTTTCAAAAGTCCTACATCCATCACTCACTACTTGCCTCATTTGGACAATCAAATCATTTTGCTTTTTCATGATACTTCACTTCACTTTTACCCAATGTAAGAAAATAAATCACAATTACAAACTCACTACTTTTAATTGTACTTCTTATGTGCAATCAGGGACAAAATAAAAAAATTAATTTTAAATATGTTAAGAAAATTTATTTTAGTAAGACGCTGAGTTTTAGTGGATAAAAAAAATTCTATATTAAAATCTAGACTTTTATGTATTAAATAAAAAAAAATCTATAAATTAATGTTTTTTTTTTTACTGAATCTAAGTTACCACCTGTGTTCTTCCAGTAAGGGATGGGAGTCAAATTGATTGAACCGATCAAATTGAATTAAATTGATCAAATTAAACTGAAATCGATGATTTTACAATTTATTTAATTTGATTTGATTTAAAAAATAAAGTAAATTAAAAGTTTAATTTGATTTGTGATTTGAACATTTTTTTCAATTTTAAATCAAATCAAACTGAAGTTATATATATATATATATATATTATTTTTTTACCATTATTATAATTAAAAATATTTAATTTTATTTTATATACAACTACATTATTTTAACCTAATATTAATTTAAAATTTAAAAAAATATCATCCATAAAAATTAATTAAAAATCTAATTCTTGAGAAAAAATATAAATTTTAAGTGTGTTATTTAATGGAATAAACAAGTTTTGAGTTGTATAATATTGAACTATTTAAAAAAAAAACTATTACTGATATTTTATCGATGTTTTTTCTTAAATTTATAGTAAAATAATAACGATTTATAAAAAAAAATTATTTAATTTGAAATCAATAAACCAAAGATATTTAAATCGAACCAAATTAAACTGAGACCGATGATTTGACTATAATAATAATTTGATTTGATTTAAAAAAAATTTAAATCAAATATATTAATTCAGTTTAATAACAATCTTTCAAACCAATCAAACTGAACAAATATCACCCCTACTTGCTTGCAACTACTTGTTCTTCTTCATCATCTTCTTTTTTATTCAAATTAATAATTATCGATAAAATTTATTATATTTATTGTATGAATTAATTTCAATTAATGTCTTATTATTTAAACATTATAATTTGAGATTCAAAATAATTTAATAATATTAATTCAAACCATGATTATTTGTTTTCCTTTGGTTTCATTTATACAAGTAAAATAAAACAAATTAAAATTATAAATTGATTTATCAAATAAAAAAATTAATTATGCTAAGATTTAATATCTCACCAATGTTAATCTTTTTAACATTTAAAAATTGAAAAAATTAAAATTATTTTTTAAAATATTTGATAGAGAATTTAAATTATTTAATATTATTAGAGTTACATCCAAAATTATGTGATTTTGAGTTTAGATATTTCTAATTAATAATAAAAGAGCAAATTATAATTTAATTTCTGAATTTTAGTATGCATAATAATATGGTATCTATATTTTAAGAAATACACGTGATATTATAGTCATTCTATTAAATTTTTTTATTTTTTCGTTAAATATTAATTAAAAATAAATTAAAATAAAATTATATTCCAAAATACCCTTTCACTTTCTTTACCACCCCTCTTCCCTTTAATACAAAAAGATCTCATTTCCAACCAACACCAAGAATTATATAAAGCAAATACAATCAAACAAGGTGGTATTCAATTCACCATAATTATTAAAAAATAATAAATAATCCATACTGCAAGAACTTTAAATTAACAATATAAAGCAAACTTCTATCCAAAGACAATTTGGCCGTCCATATTTCCGAGGAAAGACTTGCAAATTTTGCTTGAAAAAATAAAGGCAAAGACAATATTTAATGGCGGTTTTGGTGAAAAAAAAACCAACAAAGAGTATATTTCTCGTGGTCTTGAAACGCGCTGAATGGGTGGTTAAGGCGGGCAATTTTTGAAGCACTCTCTTTGATTTTCTTGGCAATGAAATTTTTAATGCCGATGGTGACATATGGAAATGGATTAGGAGAAACAGATTCAAATCTATGTTCTAAAAAATTCAAAGAGCTTTTGGAATTGGATCTAAAAACGTCTTAAAGAAGCCATGTCTCAAGTCGTAGTTTTGTAGTGAATATCGCTCTAAAAAAACTATTCTTTTTATATTCCTTTTTATCTATTTTATATAATTTATTATAATTCTTCACTATTTTATATATTTCACTAATTACCCATAAATAAATATTTTACATATTAATTAAAAAAATTAATTATTAATTTAGTAAAATAACAAATTAAATTATAATAATTTATTAACTAATCAAATCAATCGAGACCTATAATATATATATATATATTTGATTTTTTTATTATTGAAAGTAAGTATAATGATTTTTTTTTTATAAATTAAGATTTTAAAATGAATTGTTTATATAAATAAAAAAATAATGGGCTTGTTTGTAAAATATTAATTTTAAATGAATTTTTTATATGAAAAAATTAAATAAAATATGAAAAAAATGACGTTGATGAATGATAGAATATCAAATTTAATGTTCTACTATTCAGCAATATCATTTTACAATCCAAAATGACATTGCATTTGAGATCGAGTTCTATTGCAAAATGGTATTATTCACCATTTTATTATCCAATTGGACTTGCTCTAAGACAGGCGGATAATTTTTGACACGTGAACTCAAATCCTAAGTTGGAGTAGCGTTTTGATTTTGATCTATTGGTTATTATTAGGGGATTTAATATTTTCAGTTTCAGTTTTGATTTTGAACAAATTATTGTTAGATTTTTCTTGGATTGTTGACTGGGTTCTTGGATCTTTCTAATTCATTTTGGAATCTCTGTTTCAATTTGCAGAATTTTTTTTTTGTTTTTTCAGTTTTTTTTTTCTATTTTAGTGAGATAGAAAATTTAAAAATTAATAAAGAATATTTTAATTTTTTCACATATATTTAACGAAATAAATAAATAAAAAAATTAAATCATTTAACTGGTGAATATATAAAAATATAATCATATATTTTTCAAAATATAAAGATCATTTCATTATTTATATCATAATTTAAAAACTAAATTATAATTTATCTAAATAAAAATTATTTAATTTAAATAAAGAGATGTATTAGTGTTAAATTAAATTATATGTAAGTAAAAAACTTAAATTATTTATATTTCTAATTATTATGTTTTAACATTGAAGATTTAAATTAAAATCAGCCATACATTCTTTTTTATTTTCCCCAAATAGATGATTGTCTAATTTTTAAATAAAAGCCACTAGACACTGCCAAAGGTTCTTAGTAGCAATCGTATGAATTCAGGCGGAACCAGTTTTTTAAAATTAGGAGGCCAAAAATAAGAATGAAAAAAAAAATTATTTTTTTTGATAACATAAAAATTATTTTTTAAAAATATCATAATTATATATGAAAATATTTATGTAGAAATTATAATATGATTTATAAATAAGAAAATAAAATTTTAAAGAACTCAATATTTTACATATACTTTTAAAAAGAAAAATATAAAATTATAGTTTTTAAATAGATTATTTAAAAATAATTAAAATAAAATATATTAAATTATGTTAATATATACAAGTTAATATAATATATAAAAGTTATATGTAATAAATAAAATTTAAAAGAATAACGTATCTAAATATATATATTTATTTAAAAATATATTTAAAATGTATGTAAAAAATGAAATTTTGAAAAAATGTGAAGACATTTTTATAAAAGTAGATAAAATTTTATGAGGAAAATATAAATTTAATAAGTTTGCATGAATAAATTACAAAATTAAGATTATTTTTTATATCTCTATTAAGTAATTATATATGATTTTGGGGGATCGAGATGGATAAATTAAAAAATTAAGAGTACTTTTTATGTACCTCTTAAATAATTATATATAATTTGATTAAGAGTACTTTTTATGTACTTATTAAATAATTATATATAATTTAAGGGGACTAGTGATTTTTGGGAGTACTTTTAATATATATATTTTTTTTATCTTTCATTTAAAGTTTTATACACATATTAAAGTATTTATTAATTAAATTTAAAATAATTTATTTAATCTTATATTTTTAATTTTATTTTAAATTAAATTATTATATTATAATTAAATATTATAAAAATTAAAAATAAAATAAAAAATAATGAATAAATATTATTTTAAAAATTTTAAAAAATAAAAATAAATAAAAATAAATAAAATTTTAAAATGATAGAAAAAATACTAATTAAATAATTGTGCATGATTTAAGGAGGACTAAACTTGCATACTTGTTATATGTTCAATTGCTTTATACTATTGGACACTTGAGTTCCTTTGCTCCTTAATTAGTGATCTTGTTAGATAGTTTTTTATAATTATAAATGATTTTTAATAGTCTTTTAGCTACAAATTAATGATAGATTTGTTTGAAAATAGTGAAGGTCTCCTCCTATAGGTGTCTAAGTTTTCTTGCCTCTAGCCTTTTTCTCTTCCTTTTTTGCTTTTTTATTGTTCAATGCATTTTCATATGTCCAATTCTTGGATGAATATATGATTTCTAATAAGTTGATCTAAGATTAGCGCATCCAATCTTCTCACTATATTATAGTATTGGTAAAGCTTTGGTTCACTTTTGCACTGAGGTGGCTAAAGTATTGTGGTTCAGGTTCCTTAACCTAGGTTTCAATTCTAAAAACTTTCTTTATAGGTGTTTAATCACTTCCTCTTATCAACTTCAGAGTGAGGATATTACTCATACTCTTGAAAAGACTGGAATAATTGTTTGATAAGAATCATGTATTCATCCTCTCAATCTTAATTTTTGTTATGTGCTGAATATTTGTTTTTGTTCTTTCTATTCAACATTTTAGCTTCTGCTTATTTTCAAACTGATGTTCGTGGATCTATACTGCTTTTGTACTCTTCTTTTGTTCTTTATTACTAGTTTTAGGTTGGTGTGCTACCCATTTATTTTGTCCTTACTCCATTTTTGAACATGTTTACTATTGCTATTTTAGGTTGCATATTAGGAGAAAATAACTTTGTTGATTAGGATACTTGCCCCGATGAGTTTATTTGTGCTTCTGGAGCTTGTTTATCATTTTGTGAACTCTTTTGTTTTTTCTTATTTTTCACTTACTTGTTTATAATGATTATCAACAGATGATGTTGCCCATTTATTTTGTCATTTCTCCACTTTTGAACAGGTCTACTATTACAATTTTTAGTTGCATATTAGGAGAAAATAACTCTATTGATTGGGTTACTTGCCCTGATGAGCTTTTTTATGCTTCTAGAGCTTGTTTATCATTTTTGTGAATCCTTTTATTTTTTTTCTTATTTTTCACCTGCCTTTTTGTAATGATTATCAACAGATGAATTATTCTAAGCTCTTTTCTTTTATCGTGAATAAGAGCCGAGCTTCACCTTGATTGGCCAGTGAGTTGATAATTGCACGAATCCTAGGGCTGTAAATGAGTCAAACAGTTCATGAGCTCAGTATTCGACTAGATAAAAATTCATTCACATTTAGTTCATTTTATAAATGAGCCAAGCTTAACCCCTTACTTCAAGAATTGATAAATAATAAACGAGCCGAGTTTTAACAAAGCTAAACCCTATTTAATTAGACTTGTAAACAACTTAATTATAAGTTTGGAAACATGTTCGCAAACAATTTGATTATTATCATCACTATTAGCCTAATAATTTTGGCCCTTTAAAAATATATTTTAATACTCTTATAATCTTTTTAATAGTTCAATTTAACTAAAATATACATACTATTAATTTTCTTATATTTGCATTTTAAATATTTATAAAAATATATATATATATATATATATATATTTAATTGTATTTTTAATTTTTAAAAGATACCCTTTATTAGAAAAATTATTATTACTTTTTTTAATAATAAAATATAATATTCATTCACTTAATTTATAAGTCATATACATTTTAATTATGTAATTAATCGAGTAGAATAAATATATAAAATATATAGATAAATTATTTGATGATGTTATGCAATTTTTTTTTTCAAAATCAATATTACATTACATCCTTATAAAGATAGGTAAATCTTAAATAAGTGTTATATAATTATAATTATATTTATATGATATTAACTAAATTTTATTTTAGTATATAATCTAATATTCTAATTTTTAATTTTTTTTTTATTAATTAACACTTTAGAGATATATGTAACGTATAATTTTATAATTGATTTTTTTTATACTAATTGGACGCTTTTGTTTTTATATTAATTTAAGTATTTTTTACTGTAGTTATTTTATTAGAAATGATTATTTAAAAAGTTAAGTATTATGTTAAGTTATAAACAACTTTCAAAATAAGTCGAATTCGAGTTCAAGCCTAACTCAATTATAATTTATTAATTAATTAAGCTCGAGTCGAGTTTGATTATTATTTATAAACAAACTCTAATCGAGTTTCTCTAATAGTTAAACTAGCCGAACTCGAGCATGATTTTCAAGCTCGAGTTCAGAAAAAAAATATTGAGCCATCTTAACGAATTCTAATTTTTGTTTTGTTTTATTTTTATTTTTAGGATTATTAGAGAAAGAATAATGAGGATAATGATGAGGTTATTTTGGATAATAATGTTACATTTTTTTTTAACAAAATTACTGGTCGAGTTTGAGACTAATTTTGTAAAATTTAAATCCAACTTGTTTAAAAATAAAAATATTCACCCTATCATTCTTCTCGCTTTGGGGCAGGAAATATTCGTTTATATATTTATTTTATTTTTTAAAAATATATATATATTTATTTATGTATTTTTTTTAAATATCTATACAATATAATTTATATTTCACATACAAAATAACTATAAATTAAAAAAAAAACATATAAATTAAATATAAAAAAATATAAAAAAATAAAAATAAAAATAATATATAAAATTGGGTCGAATTCGGAGTAAATATTATCATTATCCGAACTCGCAGGACCGGTATCTGACGAATTGAATATAATTATCATCCTTAAACAAAATTTAATAAAAAATTAGATAAAATAGCTATTTTGTTTGATGGGATTAAATTTTAAAAGATATTTAATTATTTTAAAAAAAAAAGGGTTGCATTAATTTAATTAAAATTTTAAGGATTAAATAATAATTTATTAAAAAAAATAGAGTTATTTTAATTAGTTTGGTTTTGGGTTCTTTAAGGCCCCCACATTTTACTCTCTTAATTTTGTTTTTTTATAAGAAATAGGGATGGCAATGGGGTGGGGAATCTCCGTTCTCCGCAGGGATCTGTCCCGAACGGGATGAAAATTTTTCGATTTGTCTCTCCATGGGAGGAGGATGGGAAATATTTTTTCTCCGTTAACGGGGACGGAGAGTATATTCCCCACCCCGTGGAAATCCCCATCCCCGTTCCCGTGGGACTCGTTATTATACTTGATTAATTATTATATTTATTTAATTATTCCTTATATAAAATTATATTAATTAATAACACACACACACACACACACATATTAATATAACACACACACACACACACACACACACACATATATATATATATATATATATATATATATATATATATATATATATTGTTGGAGTTTATTGAAAGCACTTATTAGATTAAATTTGTTTAAGTACTCATAATTTAATGTATGCTGAATTTTTAATATTTTATTAAAAAATATTACTGAATATTTTTGATGTATTAAAATATTTATATTTTAATTATGTTTGGTTGATGTTTTGTGTGTTTGAATTTATTAATATTTTCTAAATAATTTTTTT
>CANXYC010338223.1:0-19080 GCA_948193065.1 Aleurites moluccanus | reverse complement strand
TCATATCAAACTAATCAACACTCAGACAGTGGTGACTCTCCAAAAGTCACCCAGACTCCTACATCAAAATCCAACCGAACAGCCCTGATACAAAACACTCTCCACTGAGATACACTTATCCAAAAATTCTGAAATTTTACAAGCATCATCTCAACACACACAAAAACATTTTTCATGTTTACAACTTTAACAAATTCTACATCAGTCATTCCCAAAAATTCCAAACATGTACTGCATCCCTGCAGAAATTCTCATCCAGACCAGCCTTGCTCAAATAAACACAACTCATCACATACTTAGAATTTTACCAAACCATTTTACAGAATTATAGGTAAGACATAAATTAACAACTTTCATATTTTATACTTTACCCAATTATGTCTTTAAGAGCAAGTAATGGTCAACACTGAATTCTACTGCAGTTTAAAACAAAAGTTTCTGAAATTTTTAAACCTTTCATTTAAATTTAAAATTCTCCAAACAAATAAAATCAACAAATGCACTTCAAAATGGCAGATGTTACAGAATTTAAGTGTAAGTACAAGATGTTCTAAAATCGAGTAATAATGATTGTAAGATTTAGAGCTTGATAATCACTTATAAATACTAAGAATTTGTTATTCTTTACTTAGGAACTTTACCCATATATATGTCTTTATATTAGATTCAAAAATATGATTGTTCTGAAGTAAAAATGACAGACATTTGCTCTCGCGTCATCTTCAACGGCTCAAAATCTCTGCAAATTTTGATTGAAAATGACAAATAAAATTTATTACTTTTTAATAATATTCATTACTTTGCTCTATAACATTTGTCACTTCTAGGTAATATTCATAAATTTTATCTTTGTATTGGAAATCCTAATTTAATCTTTGAAGGATAGCATATCGTTAGAAATTAATTACGAGTATTCCCTCTATTTGATTGTCTTGGTGAGTAACACTAGTAAATTAATTGAACTATTAGTAAAGCGCTACTATAACGAACATTACAGTTTAGTATCGAGCATAAATTTATTCTCTATCTCAAATTTTTAAATTAATTAAATATAACGGAACATTATCACTCACATATCAATAAAAACAACTTGATAATAAATATTAAATGTGTTAAATAATAAACTTAAATTTGAATATAATCAAAATATATATTGAGACAATACACAAATTCAATAAAATTTTCAATTTAGTAGCTAGATTCCACAATTATCTGTAGATATTTCAATTTTGATCTTACAAACAATAATAACAGCATATGACCGTTATATGAAAATGTTTTGAGGTTTGTGGATTTGTGTAATTTCCTAATAAGATGAATAAAATATTTGAGATTTATGAATTGTTTTATTTTAAAAAGTATTTTCCTTTTTTTTCTCTTAAAAGTATTTGTAAATTTTTTATAATTAATTAAAATTTAACTTTGCATTTAAAAGTGAGTCTCATAATATTTGGTGAAATTATATTATAAAAAAAATATTTTCTTAATTCATATTGGCATGTACTAAAACAATCAACAATTAAATGGTCAAGTGAAGTAAATTATAAGGAGTTAAATGTCTTAAAAAAATCACAAATCTCCTAAAAAAGGGTAAATAACTTTTAATATCTAAAATTTATCCTAATTATACAACATTATTTTTTGAAAAACTAACTAATTAGTTTTTATTTTGTTCTTCTGTAAAAAAAAAAAAGATTCATATTTTTCGTTAAAAATTAAAAATAAATTAAAGTTGAATTTCTAAAATGTCTCTCTCTTTAATTAAAGTACATTTTATTTTTTTTTCTTTGATTTTGTTGCTTTTTTTTAATTAATAAATGAATATTTATAATATATAGAAAAAATATTTTTTCAATTAAATATTCATAGAAAAATTAAAAATAGATTAAAAATAAAAAGAAATAAATTAAATTCCAAAAATCCCCTTGCTTTTTTTCTTTTTAATTTATTTTTATAAAGTATTTTTACTTATTTTAATTTTAAATTAAATATATAAAAATCAAAAAATAAAAAATAAATGAAAAAAGAAAAAAAGCATTTTTAGAATTTAATTTATTTATTTATTTTCTTTTTAATTTTTCTATGAATATTTAATTGAAAATATTTTTTAATTAAATAAAATTAAAAAATTAAAAAATTAAAAAAATATGATTTAATTAAGGAGAGGGATATTTTAAGATTTTGACAAAAATTTAACAGGAAAATCAAAGAAAATGAACAGAATATCCAACTTGATTAATAAAATCAAAGTACATGAATTAATTAATTTTTTAAAAAATAAGTGAAAATATTAATTAGATTAAATTTAAAGATTAAAAAAATAATTTTATTCTAGAAAAATAAGGTTAAATCACAAAATAAGTTTTTATATTTTCCCTCATGATTTCAAATATTATATTATAATTTCGTTTGATTCAACTGTTTGTAGTAATTATTTTCAAATATTATATTATAATTCCGTTTGATTCAACTGTTTGTAGTAATTATTAGCTGATAGCTGGTGACTGTTACCTAGTAGTTAATGTTATAAGTGTTTGATAAAATTATTATTAATTGTTACGATATTCAATGACCATTAAGGATAAATATTGATATTTATTTTTTATTTAAATATTATTTTTAGATGATAATTTAAATTTTTTAATTAAAAAAATGAATTTTTTAAAAAAAAATTGATTTGAAATTTTTACAAATAACAGTCATTTATATGTAACAGTTAATAATTATTAATAATTAAATATTATAATATAATTATTAAAAATTAAAAATTAACAATTATATAAAAAAAGCTAAATCAAACATTCATTAGGAGAGAATGACTTTTTTATTATTGTTATGAATGAATATTTCTTTTTAATATTATTGTGTGGAATAATATTAAAAAGTGTGTTGTATCTTTGATTTTTTAAGAATTAGCATGTTTTACATTTGTATCTTATTGTGTCCATTAATTTCGTCCCGTCTGAGTCCATGCATTATATATAGACTAGCGTCAATTAGATATAGTTTCATAAATTTTCTGACTTCTTTTAAGATTGTGGGAGAGACAGATCACATATTTGAGACTTTTCATCCATCATTATTACAATGAAAGTTATTAATAAAAGAAATATTTTATTGTATGTATCATAATATTATTTAAATCCATTTAACTTGGGTGGAGCTAAACAAAATTATATTAGGATTAAAGTTAATATAATATAAAATAAGTTGATTAAATAAAAAAAATTTAAGAATTAATTAAAAAAATTTATATATATATAAAATTTTAAGAATAAAATTAATATAATAGTAAATTAAATAATTAAATTAAAAAATTCAAGAGTCCAACTAAAACATCTAACATATTTATATATATATTAAAAATTTTAAGGTAAAAGTTAATATAATAATAAATTGAAAAATTAAATTAAAAAATTTAGGAGACCAATTAAAAAATTTAAACAGATATATATATGTTTTAAAGATTTTAAAGAGATTAGAAGAAAAATTTAAAGAAATCAATTAAAAAATTTATAAACATATATGTTTTAAATATTTTAAGGAAAACCAGAATTCTCTATTGTCTCCTTAACTCTGCCCATGCTTTCATAGATTATATATAAAAATAAGAGATAAAACTACATTAATCAAACCATTTGTGAGTTACTTGAATATATAATTGATTTGAATAAAATTACCTACAAAATCAAACTATGAACATCCTAATAAAATCATGTATAGCAGAAAACACATAATTAATTTGGTAATAAACCCATCATTGTGAGATCTTTATACATGGACTCTGCAAAAACTAAATTCTATTTGGATCATTCTTTCTCAGACATTATGGATCAAAACCATAAGCCCTCATCAATTTATCCAACATTGAAGTATCCACTTGTAACATATCACTAGAAAATTAATTTTAATTGAATTAATAATTAATTATATATAAAAAATTAAAATTAAGTAGACTAAATGAAAACCATAACTTAAAAAATAGAAACCAAACTTAATTATGGTATAAGTGCAAATACTTTGAGAGTATTTAAATATATTTAAAATAAATATTAAATATTATTTTAAAATTTAAAAAATATTAAATAATTTTTAAATATTTAAATAATTAATTTAAAATATTATCTTAAAATTTAAAAATAAAAAAATAAATATAATAATATTTTTTTTTAAACCACATAATAATATTTTTAAAATTCTATTTTCAAAATAAAATTTTTATTGAATCACATGCTTTATAAGCTACAGAAAAACTGAAAAGCAGAAGGAATTTAAAAATTCTTATTTAGCATTAAGTGGCTTTAGGACTTGAGAAGTTGTAACTTATAAATGTTTGGAGACAAAAGATTATTATAATTTTCATTTTAATATTATTACACTAAATAAGTGCTTGAATAATATATTACTAACACTATGTTAGATATTGTCTTATTATTATTTGTCACATCCAAAGATTTTTAAATTTTCTAATTAGACATTAATCAAAAGTTTTTAAGATTACCTTTATTTGGTTTCTGAAATAAAATAAGGATTAGAAGTCTAAGAAAATTCTTTATTTGTGGTTGAAAAACACTTAATCATTTCATTAATACACTAATTGAAAGAATTCAGATTTTGTATATGCAACAGAAATATATTGAAGAAAATCAAAACTCATTCAGTAAGGAAGTATGGTCTCGAAACAGTGCACTCCATCCAACTCCGGTGCAAATCTCGGCCTTCTCCGCTCCGATGATCCCTTTTCGCTCGCCGGAGACGAAGAAGGTGAGCTTTTCCCTTCTGCTTCGCTTTTCTTCATTGACTCTAATACTTCTTTCTTCCCTTGATTCCCAGAAAACTTCACTTTCTGTCCATAGAATTCCCCACCTAAAATATCAAAGGAGCTGAACATCGACATCATCTTAGCTATAAGAAATCGGAAACCACCACTACCAGCGGCTGAGATTCGCAAGAAGATTTTAAGAAACTGAAGTAGATATGTTTTGAATTTCGCTGATTGAATTGGATTGGGAGAGAATGTGTGTATTTAAAGTGGATTTCGTATAGAGAAGTGGAAGTTTCTGGATAGACGACGCGGATAGGCGCTGTGGAGGTTGGACCTATGACCGGTTCCAATTTGGCAGGACATGTGTATGGCTTAGATTGAATTTCAGGATTTGTTTATTAATTAATTTCTTTTAATGCGAGCGTGGGTTTGTTCTGGAGTGAGCTGGAAGTTATATAGGAAGTTTCTAAACGACACGGTTTGTAGGACAAGAAGGCAAGTAAAGCAGTACTTGTTATTTATCAACCGACAAATTGCACACGTAGGTAACTTCCTCCTTGTATAAGGCATGTCCACTTCCATGTTCGAAACCTGCGGTTCCAAACTGTATGGCTCTCAATTGCTCTCCAAAATATGGAAACTTATTGAATTTATTAATTAATTTTATATTATTTAAAATTAAGAATTAATATGATAGTTAAAATATTATATTATATAGTTTATTATTAAAAAATTATTATAAAAGATTAAATAATTTGTTTAGAATATTGTGATATGTATTTTAAATATAAATATGTTTTAAGTTTTAATTAATTTTTGTCACCTATTAAAATTATGATGAGAAAATTTAATTAAACTTTTATATAAATATAAATTATATCTTTTTTTTAACTACAAAATACGTTAGTCTCTATGATCCATTAAAAAATTTATAGATTAAGAGAAAACTTATGGTTGATTAATTTGTTTTATTTTAATAATCAGATATGTTTAAATATAAGAGGGACATTAAAATCATTGTGAGTTCAGTTTAAATTAAATTTTAAAATTTTTTATTAATTATTATTTTTTTATATTTTTTAATGAGTGTATTTAAAAAAATTAATAAAATATAATTATAAAATAATTATATTATAAGAGGAATATAAATAAATTAATATAAAAAATAATTAAATATTAAAAAAATAATATATTAATAGAGTTATATTTTATTTTTATTGTTATAATATTATTTATTTTTAAATTTATTTTATTTAATATTATTTTTTTATTGTTTTAACGTTGTGATTGAGTTTGTTATGGAGTGAGTGAGAGTTATACTAGATGTTTCTAAACTACACGGTAAATTTATCTACTTCTGTATGACACGAAGAAAAGTAAAGCTGTACTTGTTATTTTATTAAAGGACAAGTGCATAACTTCCTTTTACAAGACATTTACGGTTTCCTGTTCGAAACCGAAACTGAATTCGGAGAGAACGACGGTTTCAAACTGAAATTCTTGTAATTAGAATGGCCATCAATTACTCTCCAAAACTCACATCTTGATTGCACTGGAATGAGTTCTGAATCTGATTTCCTCTCTCATCTTGATTGCTTGAAGAAATTTATTTTTAATGTTATTGATCTGTTAAAAGCCACCATTACTAATTTTTGTGTAAACAATGTATTTATGCTTCTTGCCTCTGCAATTTCCTAGAACCTGTTTGAAGATTGATTTTCTCTTACTAGGACTCAAGTCAAATTCTTTAGTTATCATGTTGGTGTTTTTTTTTTTTTTCAATCACTGTTTTTAATTCTTTATATGTTAAGCCTGATATTTACTGCTAGATATTGTTTGGGTGATCTATCAATTTAAGGGCTGAATGATCTTATAATAAGCTAATAGGATCCATTTGTTTTTTAATATTAGAGAGAAGAAATTTAATATCGTTGAAAGTTAAACTTTCAATCTACTTTCTATTGTTTTTTCTAAGCATTTTGGTCCGTCAAATGAGGGTCCTATTTTTTAGGCCTTAGTCAATGTTATTTTAAAAATGTGAGTCTTTGAATTATCAGTTGAGAATTTAAAATTTATTAATTAAAAATAAATGATTGAGTTTTTAATTTAAAATTACTTATTTCAGTGTTTAGTAATAAAAATAAATCATGAGTTTTAAATTTTTTATAATTACTAAATTCCTGCGTATTTCAAAAAATATTTTTAATAATAATATTATTTAAAATAATAATTTTTTATTATCCATAAAAAATTTTCCTATAATCACTTCCAAACACTCTCAACATGTGAATTGAATATGCTATTCTCAAATTTCAATTATGAGTTTCAAATATGCAATTGATTGCTTTTTTTCTTTTTTTCCTTCTATAACGGGTTTTGAAAAATGGAACTTTATGGGTAAAATTTATTATCTGTCTACAATTTAATTAACCATCTAAATTTCAATTAAACTTATATCAAATTAAACTTTGCTCTGTCTAAGTATCTTCTTCTTCTATTGAACTTGTTATTAAATTAAACTTTCAATATATGATTATATTGGATGGAAGATCAACTATCTTACTAAAAGGTCACATTAATTTTATTTGTGCTCCTTCAATTTAAAACATGCATATATTACTATACTTAAATTTCAAAACATTATATAAATATAATGTAATTTAGCCTAATTTTTCGTTGGGTAAAATATTTATTTAGTTTCTGAAATTTAATAAAATTAATATTTTGGTCTTTGTATTTTTAGAAAGTAACTATTGAATCTCTCATATTTGATTCTGTCATATAAATTAGTCATCCTGTCTATTTGGCTGTTAACTACAGTTGAAAAGATAAAATACTTCTTATTTTTTATCAAATTTTCTTTTTCATATCACTCCACTAAAACATATTTCAAATTTTTTCTATTTTTCTTCACAATCAAATCATTCATTCTCCACACAATTTCACTAATCATAATACCCAAATATAAATTTTACTTTCTTTAATTTTAACAAACCCAAAATTTACATAATTAATTAACAACAAAAAAAAGAAAAAAAAAATCACATGACAAAGAAAAAATAAAAAAATATATAAATATGAGTTTTTTATAAAGGAAAATTGGAAAAAAAATGAAAAAAAAAAAGAAAATGAAGGAAAATAAAAAGAAAATGAAGAAAAAAATATATAGGTTGAAAATGAGGGTATTTTGAAAAAATTATATATTTTTATTTATTTTTTATTTTTTTTAATAAAAAATTTAAAAGAAATTAATGAAATGGTTAATTTATACGACGAAATCAAACATAAAACATCTAATAATTATTTTTTAAAAATAAAAATATTAAAATATTAATTTTATTAAATTTTAATAATTAAATAATATTTTATTTTTCTTCGTTAGAACATTATTAACGGAGAAATGATGTGCCATAAAAACTCATTTTTTTAATTTATTTTTGTCATGTCAGTTACCCCTTCCCAACACTGGGCGTGTGATAAAGTTTTAGTTCCCCATAAAGTCAGTATGGACTTTGTGTTACATTTCATTATATTAATATACTTTTTTACTAACAATCGGACTTGAGCAAGAGGAAGATGTCTAAGTGACTCATTTAAAACATTAAATGAAGTTACTTTTAAATTAGTCATCATCCCAAAATTTTAGGAATCACGTCCATTTACATTATGGATATAATTAAAAATGATAGTTTTTAAGTAAAATAAAAATAAATTATTTCTCTCAAAAAGGTATGATATTTCATCTATACCATAAATAAAAAAAATAAAATAAAAATAAGAAACTTGTTTAATTACTATAAAGATTTTAATAATAACATCTTCTTCATTTTTAATAATTATAATAGATAAAAATATATACATAAATAATAAATTTTATTTAAATATAAAATATTTATTTTTTAAAAATCTTGAAAATATATCATGTCAATATTATACATAAAAAAATTAACATGCAAAGTTAAGATAATAAAATTGGTATGTGGTTTATTCATTAATCAATAAATACTTAATTAATATTGCTAATCATCTATCCAAAATGTAAGATGAGATTTAAGAAGCAAAATATTATGTTATTAATTAATAATATCCAAAAATCTATCTATAACTTAATATAAAAATTTAAATGACACAATCTATACACTATTTATTAATTGGTGAATCTCAAGCTTTGAAAAATAAAAAAATAAAATCAAGTAATTAAAAATTATATAAATTAAATATATGATTTTTTACAATCATTTAAATTTCTAAGAAAAATAAATATCGACTTTTTATAATTCTATTTCTAACTTGAAATTAAATTTTTTTATTATAAAAATGAATATAAGTTGAGAAACTAAAGAGTCACATTTAATTTTTAATAATATCTAATAATTATATTACTTATTTTATTTTATTATACTAAATTTAAAATTTTAACTTTGCATAAAAAAAAAAAAAATATTTTAAAAGCTTTAGAGACTATTTACCTAATAATGAAAGATTTCTCCAAGCTTGTGTATAAATATTTTTTTTTATATGATTTTAAGTGTTTTTTGAATATTGGAAGGAGAAATCAATTCTGAATTTATTATAAAAAAAAATATGCATTTATTGGTAGATTATGTCTCGGTGTACATATAATTTCAAGTATTAAATAAAAAAAAATTATAATTATAATATTTTAAAATATTAAAAAATCAATTTAATATAAATGATAATTTCGAATATTAGTGAAGAAAATAAAATCTAAGATCGTATAGATTAACTATTTAAAAAGTTGAAATAGTGCTTTTATTATTATTCTAAATTATTAATTTCGAGATTTCAAGATGAATGAAAATATAAATTTGAGAATTAAAAACTTTTGTAGCAATCACTAAATAAACCAAAATAATTCAAAATATTTTTCATATCTAACTAATAAACTCAATCATATGCCTTTATTCCCTAAAAGATTATTACATCCACATTCACTGTAAATGAAAAAAAAAATGACTAACCTCAATTTCACAATGATTATTGAAAGTTGAATCTAATCTCCTATAAAAACCTTTTATAAAAAAGTTAAAATATTAAATATATATGATAATGCTATAATTATTAATTAGTTAAAAACATGAAAGAATAAATATTCAATACATGATTAATACCTAACAAAAATAAATAAAAAATTATAATAAATAACAATTTAGAATTAATATTAGCTATAAAATAGATAAATGTTTTGGAAGACAATCCAACAATACATTTTGGCTTAATCATCTTTTTTAATAATTTGTTTAATTTCCTAAATTTTTTAGGAAAAATTTTGCCTTCACTGAATATATATATCAATTTAATGAGATAAAAATATATGAAAATAAAAAAAATATTAATGTATTTTTTACTAGGTAAAAAAAATAAAAAAAATCGTACTAGTTAAAATATCTTATTATTTGATGGTTGAATATATGAGTTAAGTTCTGTCGGACAATAAATGAAAAAGTTTTAATTATTTTTTTTTTAGTATAAAAGATTTAATTTTATTATTTTGCTACCGTTAAAGTTTAGGGCTTTGGGTCAAAAGCAAGATGAAGAAATTCAGGATTGAAGAATTTGTTCGAAATTTCTCAAAGGCTGTATTTGAGAGTTTTCTTTTTATTGTTAAGCTCTCAAGTTTGTATTTTTCATTATTTTTCCATGCTTTTAATATCTATTTATAGATTACTATTCAAACTAATATTAATGTGTTTATACTACTGTAAGTGATAGACAAACGAAAAAGAAGAAAATTTAGTTGGCCATACTACTGGCAAGTTATTTTATGAGCTATTTGTTTTTTTGGCTGATACAATTCCCATTTACTTTATAATATTATTAAAAGAAAAATTATTAGATATGATGTGAATATATTCTTTCTATTTATATTAAAGTGAATTTATATGTAATTAAAATAAAAATATATTTATATGAGTTTACCTCTTAATATGAATTGGAAAAATATGCTTATGTCTTATTTAATAATTTTTTTTAAGGGTTTTGCATGACTAGATTCTTTTAATAGGAGTTGCGATATTAATAGTTAGTGTTAGTATTTTTTTTTTATTTTTATGAGATACCATATTTAATTTCGATAGATTACAGTCTAATTATTAGTCTAATTATTGAGAAAAGATTTCGAAGTGTAAGTTTCTTATCACTTAAGTTAGGCGTTGGATGATACCTAATAATTTCTCTTGCTCAAAGACGAAATTGTAGAATTATATATCTTGTATTGTTGATTTTTTTTTCCAATGTGGATAAATGACTCCTAAAATACCAAATTTTGATATTTTCACATTATGATTACTAAAACAAAAAAATTCTTCAGATATATCACTAGAATTGAAGCTCATTTTGCTGACGTAGTGTCACCGAAGGCTGACTATATTGCCATGTGTGATCAATGGTTGAGTCAATAAATCCAAATTTTGGTAGTCACCAAACTTTAATTTTTTTACACTTTACTCACTAAACGAAAAATTATTCAATATATCACTAATTTTTTTAAAAAAATTCATTGATAGACACTGACCGGATTTAGAAATTGTTTTACTGAAGTGGCATATCATTGTATCACTGGAGGATCAGTCCGCTGCTAAATCATCACCTCTATCTCAATCAATTTGACACGTCATATAAGAGTAGTGGGTCCAACATATATAAAAAATTTAAGAATAAAAAATTAGGCCAGACATAATCTCACTGTCTTCTTCACCCTTTTTTTATGGTTTCTTCTCCATTTTAGTAACAGCCCAACAGAGGCCATAAACAAATAAGATTAATGAAGTCCCACCAGAAATTCAATTAAAGATATAATATTTATATTGGGGTAATTACTATAAAGTCCTAATATTTTGCCATATTATACTAAAAAGTCTCTATATTTTCAAAATTATACTATAAAGTCCCTGCATTTGGTTCCGTTAAACTGCGAGGTCTTTCTATTAAAAATCCGTTAAATTACTATAAAAAGTTCATAATACCCCTCTTTTTCATTTTCATTTTCATTTTCATTTGTTTGCTACATGAACAAAAACAGAGAGAAAGAGAGAGACAACACCCAGAAAAAATAAAAAGCAATTGCATTCCAAAAACCTGTCATTAGGCATAAAGCCTTCAACAATCATTGGATAGGCCACTTAGGTTCACAAGTTTAATAGGCAAAAAGCAAAATCTAATTGAAATGATGATACAGTGAGAAGCAAACTAAAACCAGAAAATCAAAGCCTTCAAACCTAAGCTTAGCCTACCTCCATCTCCAAGAACCATCAAACCAATGTAATTGTTGGGCTTCACCTATACAATGTAAGCCTGCATCGATAAACTCTTCCTTGAAAATAAAAAAATTTCGCGTAAAGAACACAAATCAATTACAGTGAAAATGAAGGAAAATTTCATGATTTTGTCTTATTGATCATTGTAGTACATGGAATTTTCGTTTCATTAGCTCTTTATCTTTTATCTGTGAAATCCTAATTACAACTCCGGTCAATATCTCATTGCCACTCAAACCTTCATTTTCTTTGAAATTACTCTTCTCCAACAGTAATTGACGAATCCACACAGGAAATGAATCAGAAGAATTATTATTGGCAGATGGGATTCCTACTCATTGAGAAATTTCACAATATTTTCAATCAGAAATAATAAAAAATTGAACAAAAAAATATCAAAGAATGACTTAAAAACACTGAAATTTCCAGTTGTGTTTAGAGAGAACAGAGCAACTCTTTAATCACATGCTTATTGAAATTTCAATCCTCTGCGATTTGGGCTTTCCTCCATCAGAACTCTTTAATCTCTCAACTGTCGACACTGAAGCAGCAGCAATCACGAATCCATCCGACCTAGAGAAAGAAAACTTGAATTAGAAATGAGGGGGTTTGGTTTTTTTTTTCAATAATTTCTGCATCCCTAAAGAGCATTCGTCTTACATTGGATAGGAGTAAGACACGATAGCTCTTTCACTTAATTCCTCGGAAGAGATTGGGGCTTAGGTTTAGAGACTCAAAACCACCAGATTTGGCTTTCTTTTTCAACTTTTGTAGTAAAGCTTCCTTCGCGATTGAGTTATGGTGGGTATGAATATGATGAAATCAAAGATGAGCTTAGACTTTGACGGTTGTAGATCAAAGGAGGAAAGTTAAGGTTTTGATTTTGGGTATGAGAGTGGCAAAGGAGAGAGAGGGTTTAGCTAGAGAGACTTATGCTTGATCAAAAGATGGTGAAATGAATAAGAAAAAGATGGGTATAGTTATGAATTTTTCTGTGTGTAAATAATAGGGATATTTTGGGTATTATAATAAATATTTTGATGAAAATTTGACTTTTTAGGATTTGACTAACGGAAAAGAGGTCAAAATTAGACGGAAGGACTTCGCAATTTAATGAAACCAAAATATAAGAATTTTATAGTATAATTTTGAAAACACAATGACTTTTTAGTATAATATAGCAAAATACAGGGACTTTATAGTAATTACCCCTATTTATATTTCTATTGTATATTATCTCCTACCTCCAAACTAAGGTTTTAGGGTTTTTCCTTTCAGATCTATCAATGGCGATCGAATTAGCGATCAACACAGACAAAACCTAGAAATTCATTAAAGACCATGAGACCAGATAGAATATTCTATCCTCCTGCACCTAATTATTCATAGCCCTCACCACTCACTTCACTTCCCTCCAAGACACTATGTCTCAGAAATATTCAATCTCTTGATTCCAAATTCCAACCTTTAGAATCCAATTATCAGCAAACCCTCCAATCCTTATCTCACAAGGAAACCTCTATCCCAGAACGTGAGTCTGCTGTGTAGGCAAAGTATTTTCATACCAGATGTGCTTAAAGTATAAAAATCGCAGCGGAAGCTATTTAAAATTTTAACTACTAAGAACACCCTATAAGAATCTACTATTTTATGGCCAAAATACATCATACACACAAAAGCTTAATGAATTATATGAGTGAGAGGGGATGGAAGTCCAACACTCCAAAGATAGGCATTTGGAAGAGCAAAAATTAATTTTGTCTTTCTTTCTTATGTCTTAGAGGTTTTACAAGATACTTTATTAATTTCTTCTTGTGTTTCTATCATTTGCAAATAAGGTAAGTGTTTGTTTGATAAGGATAGAGAAGAAGCACCATTTGTATAACTAGGAAACCTTTTCTTCTTCTTCCTTAAAGGTTTTCTTTGGTTGGTTTGGCTTTGCAAAGAGAACAACCATAGATAGGAACCTTTGGTTGAAGAAGGTGACTAGTTGAAAGATTAGTACTTGTGGGCTAACTAGAGGCACAACATTTGGTGTGCTTAGAATCCTTAGTTTCTGCAACTCATTCATTAAGTGCCTTAATGAGGAGACAAAGTGGGAGATGGTAGGTGAAATGAAAATGGCTTTGAATGGCTTGTAAGTCTTTGTCCTCTTGACTTTTTGAAGCCTATCTTAAAAATTTAATTAAGCTAATCAAAGTTCAATTAGTTAAAGATAAGAAATTAGGGTTAGCTTATGGTTAATTAATTTTTATTTAGTGGAGAATCTTTACATCTCCACCAAATGATTTTTTTACCCTTTATGGAGTTTTGGCCCACCAAAAACAAAGTCCATTGACCATAAAAACCCTAAAACCCATTTTTCTACTATTTATCCAATGTGAGTTGAGCCCATATTAAATAAAAAGGCTTCAATAGCCATTCAGCCCATAAGCACCAAATAACTTGCCCATCGATTTAATCTTTTTCGATTACAAACTGTGCAAACTAAGTTAAATCAATAAACCTCAATTACCGAAAACTGAGCAAATGGTTATACTAGCAACCACGTTAACTTAATAACTTGTTCTATCCAATTATCTCTATTACCAAGATAAGTCAAAAGCAATGCCCTTATATTGTGTGACTTTCTAGGTTCATGTTCGATTGGCAATGAGAAATGATATTATATTTTAATATCACAGTAAAGTTTTCTCATCCAATCCAAGAAATCCCTCTTCCTGATTGGTTCTCACAAATTATGGTTAACCCCTAGCAATAGATGCCATGACTACCCAACTGAATATGAATGTTCAGACATAGGTCCACATTCTATGAATCTATTGATCATGATTATTGTCCACTCCAACCCTTTCATTCTAAGATCTCGATCTTGTCTAGGGTCATGGATTGGTCAAACCCTAATACTGAGATAACTATAACTATATCACAACTCAATTCTTGATGTCAACACCTTGGCCAAGGATTTAATATCAAGAAGAATGTACCATATGCTATATGTCGGTACATGGTTAGCCTGTTATGTAAGCATTAATAAACCTTCACCACCCATATATGAAACATATATAACCTCAAGTCAAAGGATTATATGCACTATCATCATCTAGACGACTGATGATTGATTGAGAGTAAAATTCCATATCATCATCATCCAGTGTCACAATTTGGTCACTCATCCTATGAGTATCCACATGTTTATCCTGACATCATGTCAAGCGGATTGTGACTTATCGCTTCCATACCATTGGTAACTTGTACTAACTAGAAAGATAAACAGAAGTGATGGCCTTTCCAGATATAATACGGTATGAGATAAGAGTCCAATGGCCAAGAACAGTTTAAAGTACTTGTACTAGATTGAATAGTCACCTTATTCTCCTCAACCGAGAATCATTCATCTAACAAATACTTATAAATAATATTTTCAACATAAATGAAACCCATCATAATGAAGAATACAAACATATATATATATTAAGATATAACCAATAGTGATTTGGTTACAAAAATTTGTACAAATATATAAGGCTCGTAGGGTATACAATACTAACAAACTCCCACTAGCACTAGAGCCATTCGCCACAGTATCTAAGATCCATCCTATTTAGATGAAGATCCAACTAGTTTTGAGACATAGCTTTAGTCATAGGATATGTTGGGTTCTCAACTGAAGCAATTTTCTGCACAACTATATCGCCTCTCCTAACAATCCCCCTGATAACATGGAATCACCGCTCAATGTGTTTGGATTTCTGACGAGACCAGAGCTTCTTTGCCTGAGCAATGGCACCATTATTGTCACAATAGAGAGGGACTGTCGATTGAATGGAAGGAACCACTTCTAGTTCTATGACAAACTTTTGAATCCAAACTGCCTCCTTAGCGGCGTTCGAGGTGACAACATACTTAACATCTGTAGTGGAGTCTGCAGTGGTAGTCTGCTTGGAGCTTCTCTAACTCACCGCTCCTCCATTATAGATGAACACATACCCACTTATTGATTTTCTATCATCTATATCAGACTGAAAGTCGGAATCTGTAAAACCATTTATTTAGAGATCCCATCCTCCATATATCTAAGCTAAATCCTTAGTCCTTATTAGGTACTTAAGGATAACTTTGACTGCAATCCAGTGATCACTACCCGGATTGGACTGAAACTTGCTAGTTAAACTAACCGCGTATGCGATATGAAGCCTTGTACACAACATAACATATATAAGACTTCGAATAGCAAAAGCATATGGAATCTTATCCATTCGTTCCCTTTCCTCGGGTGTGTTAGGACATATCTCTTTG
The DNA here is from genome assembly GCA_948193065.1 of Aleurites moluccanus. Classification (NCBI taxonomy): domain Eukaryota; kingdom Viridiplantae; phylum Streptophyta; class Magnoliopsida; order Malpighiales; family Euphorbiaceae; genus Aleurites; species Aleurites moluccanus. Next base: position 2,739 of record CANXYC010338223.1, on the reverse strand, counting down.
GAAAGGTGGATACTGTGTTGTACTGGTAACAGTCCTTTATTGGAATTAAGCATGTTGAATCACTTCAACACCTTATCTAAGTACAGACTTTGAGAGAGCCCTATCATTCTTTTCACTCTATCACGGTAGACACAAATTCTAAGAATCTAGGTCGCCTCACCTAAGTCTTTCATGGAAAAAGTCTAGGATAACCATAGTTTTACTTTCGTTAACGTTCTAATGTCATTTCCTATCAACAAAATGTCATCCACATACAAGACCAGGAAAGTGAGCTTGCTCCCACTAACTTTTTTTTAAACATCGAGCTCATCAATATTCTTGATAAAACCAAAGGATTTAATGGCTTCATTAAAATGTTGGTTCCAACTCCTCGAGGTTTGTTTGACTTCATAAATGGATCTCCTAAGTCTGCACACTTTTGAGCTATCCTAGGAATCAAAACCCCTGGGCTGCTCCATGAAAATGTTTTCCTTAATATGTCCATTAAGGAAAACAGTTTTGACATCCATCTGCTAAACCTCATAATCATAGTGTGCTGCTAAAGCTAACAGAATCTGAATAGATTTAAGCATAGCCACTGGGGAAAATGTCTCATCATAGTCAATATCTTGACGTTGACGAAAACCTTTAGCCATAAGTCATACCTTATATGTTTCCATCTTCTCGTCTATGCCAATCTTATGCTTATAGACCCATTTACAGCCAATAGGTATTACCCTTTCAAGTGGGTCCACAACTTCTCATACATGGTTCACATACATGGAATCTATCTCAGATTTTATGGCATTAACCCATCTGGAAGAGTCTATTTCTTACGTAGCCTCCTCAAAAGTAGTAGAATCATTAGAATAATCAGTTTCATCATGAATGAACAAATCCTGTACATTCTCAAAGTGGAGGACCTGAATTGGAGACATTAGTAATTGGAATAGGCTCCTCATTGGGTTGATCAACCAAAATGGGATCGTCTTGTTAGAATTCACTAAATGAGCCTTCATCTAATTCTATTTTCCTTGCCTTGCTGCCTTCTTCTAGAAACTGTGTCTCTAGAAAGACAACATCCCGGCTGACAACAATGGTCTGTTGCTCATGAAGATAGAAATAATACCCTAAATTGTCTTTAGGATATCCAACAAATTTACCCTTCACAATTCTCTCATATAATTTATCAACCTTTAACTTCTTAATATAGGCTGGATACCCCCAAATCCTAATATGATTAAGACTAGGGTTTCTAGCAAACCATATCCCATAAGGAGTAGAAGGAACATATTTGGAGGGAACACAATTCAGGATATAACATGTTGTCTGCAATACATATGTACACAAATTTATAGGCAAATTGATATAACTCATCATACTTCGTACCATGTCCAACAAAGTATAGTTCCTCCTTTCTAACACACCATTAAGCTGTAGTGTACTAGGAGGTGTAAATTGTGAGACAATGCCATGCTCTTTTAGGAATGCTCTAAACTTGGTACTTAAGTATTCCCCTCCTTGGTCAGACCTTAGGGTTTAATACTTTTTCTCTTATGATTCTCAACTTCGAATTTGAACTTTTTGAATTTTTCAAAAGCCTCATGCTTACGCTTCAATACATATACGTAATCAAACCTTGAAAGATCATTTGTGAATGTTATGAAGTAGGAGAATCCATCCTTAGCCATTACTCTGAATGGACCGCATACATCACCGTGTATAAGCTCCAAAATTTCTTTAGCTCGTTCCCTTTTTCCAATAAAGGATGACCTAGTCATCTTGCCCTAAAGACATGACTCACGGATTGGATATGGTTCAGAACCCAAAGAATTTAAGATTCCCTGTTTCTCCAACCTGACTAGTCGGTCCTCTGCAATGTGACCTAGTTTAAGATGCCAAAGTAATTTTGAACTAGAGCTATTTCTAATCATAGTATTGATATTAAAAATGACTGGAATAGTTTTATTATCATTACTCTGCAAATAATAAAGACTATCTAATACATAACCCATGTCTATTATTACATTATCAAATTTAATATACATACATCTCTTTTGAACAAGAGTTCATATCCTAACATAGATAATGTGGATACAGAGATTATGTTCCAATAAGCATTAGGTATATATAATATGTCTTTCAAAAGTAAAACGTGATCTTTAAGATTAATTGAAGTAGATCCAATGGCCTTGGCAACAATACTAGCTCCATTGCCAATTTTTAGAGTCACTTCATCCTTTTCCAAGCTCTCACTGCTTGCTAGATACTGCAAAGATGCACACATATGTGAACTAGCACCTGAATGAAGAATCCATGCAATAGATGAATAAGAAGACAAATCAAAATAGTAAGAAAGAGATGTGTTACCTTCTCCTTTCTCTTTGCCTTTACCCTTTCTCTTAGGGCAATCATTCTTACAATGTCCTACATCTTGGCAGTGGAAACATTTGACTTTAGTTGCACCAGCTGGCCTATTCACTACTTGGTTCTTGTTAATAGAGGACTTGAGCTTAAGTGGGTTGGCTTTCTTTTTCTTACTTTTCCTCTTTCTGGACTTACCAGAGGATCCAACAATAAAAGCCATCTTTTTTCCCTTTCCCTCCCCTTTCATGGATTTTTCTGTAATATCTGCAATTTTTGAAGTGTAGTTATCAATTTTATTTTGTTTGGAAAATTTTAAAATTTTAATGAGAAGTTTGGAAATTTCAGAAATTTTTGCTTTGACAGCAGCAGGATTCAGTGTTGGCCATTACTTGC